>OY757275.1:5790860-5877364 GCA_963584085.1 Pyrausta aurata | reverse complement strand
CAACAAGTAAATAAGAAGATGTTTGGTTTTTTTACTGACGTTGAGTTCTAAAGATTTGATAAACAGGTTGTTTACTACTTGCAACTTGGCTGAAAATAATGCATTTGTTATGGCGGTTAAGGTTTTTAATGCATTACCAGAGCATATAAGAGGAATTACGGGGTCTTTATTTAAAACAAAGTTACACTCGTGGTTTATTGAGAATAATTTTTATAATCTTAACGAATATTTTACTCGATAGAAATATGTATTTAGTCCGATGGCGATGATTTCCACTTCTGACATTATAATGATTTAATTAATAATACTATATTTGCACGCTGACTAAAATGTAGCAAATTTTGGTGAACTCAAATGTACTATAAGTTAAGACCTATATTGTACACTCAAAATACGCAAATAAACACATTTGTATTTGTATTTGTATTTGCAGCAATTGACTTTTTTTGTCGACCTTAAAAATGCTGTAACTGGTTTATTGCATTTCTAAAACAATAAGATGATGTATTTGCAATTCAGTTTCCTTTATTCTACAAACACAATAGTATTTTTCATTTCATACTATCAATAACTATAGCTGTAAAGACTGAACAAAAGTTTTTTGTAGCTAAGCATCCAACCAAATAAGATAATTTGCATCAATTCCTATAAACTAAAAAGAAAATCAAAATAGTTTAGGAATCACTCTTTTTTTATCTCAGCAGTTAATAAAAATTAATTTCGAAATCTATTTTTTTGTCACAATCAGATTTTTCCTATGTTCGTAATTCTGTATTTAACTCATATATTTTTTAACCAGGGGCTTTGTTTAAATTTTAATTCTTTACGAACTTCGGTAACACGCAAAACGAATTTTTGACATTGTGAATATATTTCTATAATACATATTTTTTCTTACGATGCAAGTTTCATGTCATCAGTTAATAAAGATTCATTTCATATATTTATTTTTCAAAATCAGATTTTCTTGCGTTCGTAATTTTGTATTGAGTTCAATATTTTTTCTTAACCAGGGGCTTTGTTTTTATTTCAATTCTCTATGAACTTTTTGAACATGCAAACTGAATTTTTGACATTGTGAAAAGATTTCTATAATGTAAGACATATTTTTTCTTATGAAGCAAGTTTCATTTCATCAGTTAATAAAGTGAATCTTTATCACGGAAAACGAATTTTTGACATTGTGAAAAGATTTCTATAATGTATAAAATATTTTTTCTTATGACGCAAGTTTCATTTTATCAGTTAATAAAGTGAATCTTTATCACGGAAAACGAATTTTTGATATTGTAAATAGATTTCTATAATTTAAAACATATTTTTCTTATGACACAAGTTTCATTTCATCAGTTAATAAAGATTCATTGCACATCAATTGGATTTTTTTCTTCAAAATAAAATTTGCTAATGGTCGTTATTCCGTATTTAACTCAATATTTTTTAACCATGGGCTTTGTTTTTATTTCAATTCTCTATGAACTTTTTGAACATTAAAACGGAATTTTTGGCATTGTGAAAAGTTTCTATAATGTATAACATATTTTTTCTTATGACACAAGTTTGGTAACTAGCTTTGGTTACTTAGAATTGCAAACACAAATATTTTGTGGACATAATGAAAAAGTCTGAATGATCATCGTGTAAACTATTGGGGTATTTTACTTTTAAGATATAACCAACGTGTGAATTGTTTGGTCATTATAATTTACGACTAAGATCTTTCCATTCAAAATTTAAAGAAGGTAAATGTTGAGACATAGAGCCTACCCATATAAATTGTTGGCATCAAGATAAATAAAATACGATACAGAATCGTTTTTGTCAAAGGTATCCATTATTATTATTGATTATTTGCTTTTGCATAACAATGGCTGCACTGTGATATTCCTGCTCTGATACTCGGGTAATTATCAAGGCAGCTTGATGAAAGCAATTTTATCAAAATCTGTTAATAATTCTAATTCTATAAAGTGTTTTTTAACAAAGCATCCCAACTTAACCCTCGAGCAGGATCTAAATTATCGTTTTTTTTTAATGCTAACATTATAAAATAGTTTAAAAATGTCACATAGAACAAGAACATCCGTTTATTAGAATAGTCAGCCATTGTGCGACAGTGAATATCAGTTTAAGAAATACCATGCCCAATTAACATACTGGTGAAACATTCAATCGATGGTCAATCTATTGTGTTCATATAGATACCCCTTTCGCTTTAAAAGTTTAAAGTCAGTTTGGTCGGGGTAATCTTTTTCATTTTTCGGAATTGATCTTCATTAAGTTTGTTATCTAATGATTCTAAACTAGAGGATATTTTTTTAAAGATAGACTTTTTAAACCTTAAATTCACTTGATTACTATTGACATTCAAAACTTTTGAAAAAAATGTATTATTTGAAAAGTTTAAGGCATGCACAATAAAATATGCATCATAATTACTGAGATTGTGCAATATGTAAAATAAAAGTATGAATCGCGGTACTACCCACTTTACTACACACCTCATGACATTAACCTCTGAAAAACACCTTTGTGCTAATCATGGTCAATATATTGTTCGATGCTTAGTTTTTTGTCCACTTATCTAAGTAACTTAATAATATTTATGGAGGATTCTTTTATTTTGTTTTTGTCTACCTAAGAAGAATATGTTTTGGGAAATTGCTGGCTTTGGCGATACTTTGAATGTCTTCATGTAATTTTGTAAAAAAAGCATGAGCACAATTTGAACCGGTGTATTTTTTAAGAGTTTATCATCGTTAGAACATTTAACATAATTGCCGAAACTGTAGCCATCATGTCTAAGGACATTAATAGTGAACGATTTGAATAGATCATTTGTACATGAATCAATTGTATTGAGAAAAGAAAATTTTTTCCTACTCACACTTAGAAAGATCAGTTCTGTTTTGAGCACAGTTCCTATTTTTGTGTTCATTAAGTGCATCCTGATTGTTAAAATAAATAGGACAACCGTCACAAAATATAAATATCACTATGAGATGTAATCTGACTACTAACTAAGCGTGATTAAGTTTTTTTATGAAGAAATAATGTCCGTTACTTCCGACCCTTATGTACAGCAAATTAATATAAGTGCGTTTTAGCGACTTAGTAAAAATATAATGGACAAATCACCGAATTGTTCTTACTCACGGCATTGTATTCCAAACAATTTATTTATTTATTTAGGTACATCAACAGCACAAAGTACACAGCACTTACTTGGATAAAGACACAGTTTAGTTAACCATATACGTTTAAATTATATTATTTAACTTTTCGATATTATTTATAAGATCAGTTAACTGGGAAAATCAACACCTGTGAAATTTAATTTCTGTTTATATTTAGAATATGGAGTGACACGATTTGAATTTTCAGTAGCTGGATACAATGCTGGGAGTAAGATTCACTTTAAACATTGTACCTACGCATTTTTAACACTTATTACTGCCTTTTTATTTCTTAATAATTATCATGAGGTAAATCAATATAAGAAGAACCACGAAGTGGGTTAAATTAATTTACATTATGTCAACGCTAAGTAAATTTCAAAAAAGACCAACCGCTGTAATTTTTTTCCAATTCGCTTATTTTGTTTGAAATTGTTGCATGTAGAGCGTCGAGAAATGTCGTTAATTTTTCTAATATGTTTATTCTATAGTTCGGAGTTAGAAAGAAAAATGAACTTATAATTTCTTTATTGTTCGTTTTGCATTATAAAAAAAAAACTTTAAATGTTTTTACGTCTAAGATACATTCATTCAACAAAGTCTGAAGAGTATTATTAATAGAAGAAAAAAAATAAGTTGAATTCTAATATCTTATCATTATTCGAGATTGGTACAATTCTATACGTAAGCACACGTTTTCCAAATGCAGTAGATGAATATGAAAATAATTATTCTTATGGATATTACTCCGATAGACCTCACACTCCACGATGTTGTATTTGCAATCATTTTCGCTCAAAAAACTAAATCCTTAAATGTTTGCTGCTCGAACGTCTTCTTTTTTTAAGAAAGAAAGAAAATACTTTTATTCGACCGAACCAAAAAAATATATGCAAAAACTAGACTACTTGATTAGAAGAGGTTTTATTATCATGATCCCATGTACTTTATCATCATCCAGACGTTTTAAGCCAGTTCCAACTTGCAAGCTGAAGAATAACAATAACTATAAGAGTTTTTCATAATTTTCATTAGAAATATTAAATTTAAAAAAAGAACTATTACTTACTTACTTTGTATCTAGTTCTATTGGAGTCTTGTTTGACTTATACTCAGAACAAACTAATAAAAATGAGTAAACGCACTCTGCACTTTCGCAGATTTCGTATCTTTCTAACTTCAAGTGCAATATAGTATCAGTTTGAGTTTAGACATGATTAACAACTTCAATATCACCAATATAACAAAAGTAGTGATTTGTAATGTTTCTCCAATAAATACTTTTTCTTTCCTCTTTTCTTTATTATTTTAAAGGTAAATTATTTTAATGTTTATACTTTTAAAAATAATCTGCAACACCACAATCCGAACATAAACCGGCATTATCGACGTTGGTGTTAAAACCGCTAAACTTAAGTGGGACTGGGCGGACCACGTCCTCAGCATGTCTACTAAGAAGTGGTCCAAGATCGTCACTCACTGGCTTCCTACCGATGAACGCCGTCCGAAAGGCAGACCTTGAAAGCGGTGGCGCGACGATCTAGACAAATATCACGAGGACTGGCAAACCCTTACCAAGAACAAGGACGCATGGTGTAGTTTGGGGAAGGCCTTTGCCCAGCAATGGGACAGCAACGGCTAGCAAAAAAAAACTCTTAACAACAAACTTGAATCTTCTAATGAATAAACTATCATTGATTGCCACAAAGTAAATTGGGTAACGAATTAAAATGCAAATCAACCTTAGCCGAGTAGATATTTCGGAATTGTTGAGGTTTATTCGTCGTCTGTTTGGTATTAGTGCTTAAATGTATTTTCTTCATAATCAATGGCGCCAGTACCATGTGGTCGTAAGCTATAACAATTAATACTAAGGTAAGGTATTACACAAAGAAAATTGTAGAATGAAAATAAATATTTAAAAATTAATACGGAGTCCATTGGCAGAAGGTAAAGAAAAACTATCAAATACCTTGGAGCTCCTACTAAAAAAATCTACTCATTTTGGAAATATTTGTCAAACAAACCGCAACCTGTTTAAATTCTAGATGGTGCTGCTGTGTTCACGTATTACGGTAGTGCATCTGTTCCACCTGTTATACAACAACAAAAAGCGATATCTACCGAATGCCAAAGTTTTATTTCGAAATACTGCTCTTTTGTTGACAACCTGACAAAGGAATGTTATCTATAATACAATAGTGTTCTTCGACTATAAGTACAATAGCGTGAAAGGACAAAGGGGCGTCGAGGAGATCATTAGCCTTATCTTAATGAGGGGTATTGGAGCTTATCTGACGCAAAAGCTAAAACGCGAAGGAGTGCAGCTACGCAAAAATGGACCGCATAGATCGATCGGGCATGGCCGAAAACCCCCATTTGGACACCAAACTTTTTTTTTTTTTTTTAGCCGACGATCCCGCTCAGACCGCCGATGATGAGCTAGAAACTGCGGGGGCGGGGAAGGGAAGAGAGGGGGGAAGGGGGGGACCGGAAATAGTGAGCCAGAACGCACGAATCCCTACTACTTTTACTATCTTTTGTGCTAAGCTGCGTTAGCTTGTTCCAAAAGTACGTATGTATGAACTTTCGTAGTTAAATCAAGAAAAATGCACTCCATTCGTTGACAAAGACGGTAGCTCTTTTGAAAGTTTGTGAAAACTGCTTCGTTCTTATGGAACTTAAGGACAAATGGCTGAGTTTTCTAAACTAAAATAACGTGGTAGCGTTTAACTTACGGTTAAGGCTTTTAAATCATATTTATTAAAGAAAATATAGTCCGAAGTATTTATCATTCACATTCAGTAAGCACATATGGAATTGAAGCTTCGCCAAAAACGTTGCGAGAGCTTGAAATATCCACCAGTATAAAGTTCGGGTACACATCTCAAGTAGGTACCTATATTATTTCTTGCCCTATTTTTTATATCTAAGGGCAAAAACTAACTATACCACATTGAACTGTATCCCGAGAGCATGAGTCCTGGCATAATAGTTAAAAATTCTAACTGTGAAAGGTTATACTAGAATCTTGTAGAAACACTCCTAACTTTAAAAACTATAAATCATAGATTTCATTTCCTAGTATTTCCTAGACGTTGCAGTTAAACTAAGTTTTAGCTCAACTTTAAACCGCTTTTGGGATTCCGTTCTGAGCCTTGAGAGTTATATTGGAGAACGAGCCGAGTAAAATCAATTTGAGTCGGTTATCGACAGCATTTTTTATACCAATGAAGATATTTTCTTCTGCAGGCAGAAGTATTTTCTAGCAAGTACTCGATTTCAAGAAGAGAGTGAAAAGGCTGTTTCTTGTCTGAAAGGATCCATCTCAAGGCGCGTCACAGCTTACTTATTGGTGAATGAGATTGTGGTCAAATTGACTGGCCATTTATTAACATTTAAAAAAAATATGTAAGTTATAGCCTTTGTATTTACTTTTTAACTGAATAATACCAAAATAAAAGACCACGTATGCATAATCATCGATCGAGTTTTTCAGCATCTAACTAGAAACTAGTACATAATTTATCTACTAAAATATAGTAACAAAAGCATTATTTGTAAAAGCGCTACGGAAATATTTCTCGCTCCTGCTGACGTACTAACTCATTCCTCTCTCGGGTGTGATTCGGAAATCACATTGAATTACCACTGTTCTTGATTCTGGTGTCATTAAAAATAAATAATGAGCTGCTCTGCTGAAGAAAATTGATTCATCCAAGTAAATCTTTTGGGAGTTTTCCGTTCATCCTTGATTTATTTCATTGGGCAAGCTTAACTTATCTATACTGTATTAATATTATAAAGCTGAAGAGTTTGTTTGTTTGTTTGTTTGTTTGAACGCGCTAATCTCCGAAACTACTGGTTCGAATTGAATAACTCTTTTTGTGTTGGATAGTCCAGTTATCGAGGAAGGCTATAAGCTATATAACATCACGCTACGACCAATAGGAGCAAAGATATAGTGGTAAATGTGTAAAAAACGGGAGAAAGAAGTCACTATTCCACGCGGACGAAGTCGCGGGCAAAAGCTAGTAGGTTATACTAGGGTTCTTCCACAACTGCTTCCGCGCTTTTTAAGTTTACTCCTTCCCCTCTCTTCGCAGCGTGATGTTTTATAGCCTAAAGCCTTCCCCGACAAAAAAGCTATCCAATACAATAATATATTTTTTATCAGTCCAGTAGTTTCTGAGGTTAGCGCGTTCAAACAAACAAACCCAAATTACAAAGCTTTGTAATTTTTGTACAGATTTGCAGTATCTTTTCCTAAACTACTACAATATCTAATTTAGCTAAGTTACGTGTCCTCCAAAACGCATAATGATGATTTTTTTATGCTCATGAATTTTAGGTCTAAAGTTGATATTGTTGTAATTTTGTGTTTTCTCTAAAACTGCCTCAGTAACATAAACGTTTGGGTATGTTATCATTATAGTATCTTGCCGAAAATTTTATCTGCTAATGCACATTCGGAAAATAAAATAAATTGTTCGCATAATAAAGTCGCGGCGAGGCAACCATTTTAATATACACTGATGAAATGTTGGTATGAACATTTTAATTAAACTCGAAAAACTTATCTGCCACACAATTTTGATACTTGACGACTAGATTTAAGAGTTATAGTCGCGTAAAAGGATGATGCATTTTGTTGCAACGTAAAACTATTTGGCTTGGAGGCATAAACACATGAAATTCTTTCACTCGTTGGCTTCATTCAAGTAGTTAGTTTCCATTCTGTTTGTAGGTAGTTCTCTGGTTACATTTTACCGACTTTGGTGTTAGATTTGAGAGCTTGACAGTTTGATGTTGTGTTCTGGTTGTGACCAGTGTTGATGAAATTATTATAATTATTTAGCACACAAAACTTTGACCGAAGACGCAGCGTAGGACGTCCCGACAACTTGGATAGACGACCTTGTAAAGATCGTAGGATCAAACTGGATGCAGTCCGCTTGTGATCGGGAGGCTTATTGTTCAATCAATCAATCAATCAATCATCAGTGGCGTCCATTGGCTGATAACGATGATGATGACAGAACAGAATTACAGACAGTTAAATAATGCAGTATCTATGATATGGGATGCTACCATCAATACACTTTTACTCCAAAATATATTATGTGCACATAGTAATTTGCCTGTTTTCCAGTTATTTCGGGTTATCGTCTTATGATGGAAAGGAATGGAATATTATTCTAGTGTTTGGTATTTGAAAGTATGTTTACATAAAATATTTTTTAACTGAAAGCATTACTACTTAAAAGACTACATTAAAATGCCAGACAGTTTCCTTATTTACGCAAAAGATAAAACTTTCATGTGGACTTACCATAATCTCGCTTTTTGATTAATGTATAATGTTTAACGACCCAAAGTAAACCGCTAAGTAAATAAAAAGCGTTAATGTCGAACTTCTGCTCACATCAAATCGTTTAATCGCAAAAACTCCAGAGAAAAAGTTAAACTCCGATAAAATACTTAATCAAACAAGATAATCCAGCTGAAATTACAAAGCGTATTTATTCGAGAAAGTAAACGAGTGTGTTCTATCAAAGAGCTTGAGACTTTGTAGTGAGGGGAAAAGTATATTCATAGCACTCTATCGGTATGAATAAATTATTATATACTTTGTGCAGTCGTTACATTCTCAACGATAAAAATCGTTCATAAATTACATAATAAAAATCTTAACTACAACTAAACAATACGCGAACAACCCTGCAAGTTCTCTCCAGCCAGTTACTACGTGATCATGGCGCTTGCAACGGTGCTGAAATATTGAAAGCTCATAAATAATAAGGTACATGGTGGCAATCCCGTTTCTAACTATTTAAAGTTATTTAATTATGTATCGATACCTAAATTAATTTTGACTATATTACCACCACTAGTCATATAAGCGCTTAGCGGTTATTTGTAGCAAGTGCTTTACGTTATCTGTCACTCCTTTGTGTGGTAACTTTTTTACTCCCTAGAGTATTGAGGAGTGAAATACATTTAGTAATGTTATTACAAAAAGTATGCATAGAACAGTGAAATGTTTTTACTACGTATAGAGAAGCTATGCCAAGCAAAAAATGTATCGCAAATACGAGAAATAACGGCGAATTCCTTGAAATTTGAATTTCGATTATGAAACCATTTGTATGAGTTGATGACAAGTGGCACACGAGATTTGTTCATGGTTTCAGTTCGATACGCTAGTAATGGCATAGAACGATAAATATCGGTAATTCTCCAATGTGCCTACTAACTTTGACAATGATTCTTCTGTATGTGAGCTGGTTTTAGGAAATATTGAAGTTAAAATAGTGTAGTTTGTGCCGTAATTTTTTCCTAGCTATTTTTTCGGTTTTATAAACGAGATACTAGCAGAATTTTCAACCAAGTTCAGATTTGTTTTTTTTTTCGTTCAAGGAATGGCCAGAGCTTTCCCAGGCTTAATGCAAATGGCTGGTAAAACGAAAGAAAACAATGCTTCCACAAGACAAATGGAATCGGTAAATTTACACTGTCAGACAAATATAATAGAATAACTAGGACATTTCAGTAAACGAGATAAATCATCTGGATATACGTCTGAGAATGTACTTACTTATTTGGTTATTATATGTATAGATTCGTCAGCGCTGTCAAAGGTTATTAGGGTTCCGTAGCCGAATGGCAAAAAACGGAACCCTTATAGTTTCGTCAAGTCTGTCTGTCTGTCTGTCTGTCTGTCTGTCTGTCCGTCCGTATGTCACAGCCACTTTATTCTGAAACTATAAGCATCGCATAGCTGAAACTTGGTAGGTAGGTGTATTTTGTTCACCGCTTTCCGATTCAGATACAAAAAGTAAGAAAAAATAATATTTAAGGGGGGCTCCCATACATGAAACTAAAACCTAAAAAAATTTTTTTACTCAAACCTATGCGTGTGGGGTGTCTATGGATAGGTCTTTTAAAATGATGTTGAGGTTTGTAGAACCATTTTTTCTAAAAGTGTAAGGTTTGAGATATAGACGCTTCCAAAGTGGTAAAATGGGCGTCCCCCCCCATCTAACTTTTGAACTAAGAAAGTGAAAATTTTGAAAAAAATATATGATGTAGATTTCAACAAAAACTTGCAACGAAAATTGGTTTGAAGGAGGTCGAACCAGTAGTTTTTGAGATATTACACATTTTTATCAACCGCAAATATAACTTTGTCTTTCATACAAACACTATGAAAAACAAAGTTATTTTTGCTGTCGCAATATATTGTGATGTTTTCGTTAAGTGAAAGTAAGTGGACCCTGAATTCAGTTAAGGGTGGCACGGAACCCTCAGTGCGCGGGTCTGACACGCACTTGGCCGGTTTTTTATTTTGGATACAAAAAGTTGATTAAACCAAATAAAATTAAATCTAAAACACATGCATGACACAATCAATAAACTTGAAACCCACCAAAACAACATCATTTCCTTAGGATGTTGGATGCCAATTTGGTGCCTACATAATACTGTTTTGACGTCACTAGCAATTACCATACCACGTTTGATTTACGTAAATTTTCAACGTAAAGAGCATGTTTAACCTAAGACCCTTTTCACACTGCGACTTTTAGCAGCGATGCAGTAGCGATGCAGCATCGATGCAGTCGCAATGCCAATGGGCGTTAGTATCGATGCTGATATTGGCGAATACATGATGATGATGTATATTGGCGAATACATGAAACAAACGCGAAACTGCACCGATGCAAAATTTAATCTGTGTATTGCATGAGTCGCGATGCTTTTGTTATTTATGCGCGTTTTTAAAACGCGCGTTAGTATCGATGCTAAAAGTCGCAATGTGTAAGGAGTTTAACTGGTCTGGAACGTTCCCAAGTAGTAATCGTAAAGTAAGACCGTGGTAGTTACTGTACAAACTTTATTTATGGCAATGAAAACATCGTCCACAAAAATCGGAAGCATTTTTTGCACGAGACGAATCTGAGTGAAACCTTCAGGGATATTCTTTTAATTACAGCCCACCTGGAACCATCTGCCTTGAAATATTACTTTCTATTGATTTTCGAGGCGATGGCCTATTTACTGTGGGACATTTGAAAATCTTAAGGATTGCGTTTTCTCAGCCGTTTTCTTGGTCTTATTTATTTAATTAATTTATAATGAGGTTACAATAAAGCTTAACTTAAGAAACTATGCTATTCACAGTGTTACATAAACCTGTGGTTTTACCGAACGCTGCGCTTGTTGAGTCGTCATCGTACTCATACTAAAATATCTGAAATATAATATACCCGAAATGTATATACCCTGTATAATAGCCTAAAGTTTGATGACTAACGTTAATAATAAATATGTATATTTATCCAATTATCGAAATACATGTGTTACAAAAAATCACGGTTCTTGTAAGATTTAAAAAAATGTCACTTGAATAATTTAAAGACTATCCAGGACAAAATAGCCTGGCAAAAATTAATTAGAAGAGCTGACCTCACCTAAAGTGGGTAAAAGCAAAGAAAAAGAAGACTTTTGGACTCTTTATACAGCCTTCCGTCAACATTATCAGACTAGCTCCATACTAAGTTACGATCAATGTCTCTGGTCTCGCCTTATAAAAACTTTCAAACACACACGACGACACAAAAACGGACGTAATGCAAGGTACTACAAGCTATTTTGGCACTTAGTGGTTAGGCGGTGGTGACCTCGATAGTACCAACCATATAACAACATTGTCATCAATGATAAGAAAGTATGCCGCATAAGCTTTTTTTTAAGCTTAAACTAATGTTATTTATTTATCTGATTCTGTATTTGTATTAAGTTGCCAAAAATCATTAAAAAGTAAAAAAACGTCAGCTGATTCCTGAACGATAGTCTATATTGCTTTTACGTTGCAACGTCACTTATTATGAAAACGTTCGTTAAACGTCACCTTCATTCATCGGTCGCATAAATTAATTAGTATCCAGCTCCCGACCAGCCTGATGGAGTTACGTTCATGTATAAAAAGTCTCGTCTCGTCAAGTATGTGTGAACGAGACACAATAGAAATTCCATTATTATGCGACTCCCGGCAGTCGTTTGATACCTGACTGATTACTGATCGTGTCACAGTTTACTAGTAGCAGCTAAGCTGACGAGCATACTCTCTAGGTGATCGACATAGAGTAATATTAACTACGAGTGCTTCTCCGAAGAGCTACATTTTTATGCCACAGGCTCCTACGATAACCAGGTAATACTTTATGGCGAAGTGGGTCCATGGTTGCTAATAGGTTGGTTTAGATTTCGCTGCTTCACTGTCTGCTTCATGGGCTACCGGAACAGGTGCTGGCAATGCTCCGTAATGACCCTTATACGGGATAGTGTAATATCCTTTTGTTTCTTTTGTTTTCTTCGATTTCGCTTTTGGCAATTTATCGCTGCAGAATACTTGTGTGTGCACCACTGCGTTGTGCTGTGAGCTGCCTGTGCGTTGCACGTAAGCGTTGTCCAAGCCATACAGATCTAAAAATGGAGTCAAGTCATACTCACATACCCTCATTGCTGTGGCAACGTGGTATGGACGTAAGTACGTACATACCTGGAAAATTTTGACATAATTATTTATTGTAAACGATTATTCATATCAATGAAACATGATTTTATTTAAAAAAAATCTTACTTGGGGAGGTAAAATAATATCCCAATTTTTTACATTAGGTGCTAGCTCTAAGTCTTGTAGGTCATAAGGAACGCCATCTAAGTCTCCTAAGAATATAATAAATGTCTGTTTTAATATTACGAAGCACAAGTAACAAGCAAATTTTTTTTTGCAAATTCAGTCCAGCCAGTCCGCATGATGGCGTGATCAAGGGAAATAATGATTCATTTTTATAGATGTATCTTACCAACAATAGCTCTTGCACAGTGTTCAGGATATTGCGGATCCAAGGCGTAGGAGACAGTCAACAAAACCGATAACAGGGTAAACCGAGCAGCGAGCATGGTCACCAGCATGTCGGCTCATTAACTGGCAAGTTCAGGACCTGCCAATCACCGCAATAAGCAATAATGCACGCATTTTATACGCTCCTCAAAAACGGTCATAAAATGCTAAAAGTTTTAATTATACGCAACACGTAATAAATACATGACCGTTTACATGCTTAATTTAATCGAACAGTAATCATTTGCAATTAATTAATGAGCCGCAGATTTGATTCAACGGAGCCTAGCTGGATGGATATATTATGACTACTCGTATGTTAGCAATGACTTCAACTTCAACTTTAAAAATCAATAGATCAAATAAATATAAAAAACACTTCTCTACAAAGGTCGAGGAGATTGTAGAGCACATGCGAATAAAGACCAGATACTCACTGAGGATTGAACGGTTGGAGTCTCGTCACAATACGAATTTCAATTAGTTTGTGGTAAGAGTTCCGACCGAACAGCTGTCCTTCATGACCTTCATGAAAGCAGAGTTTTGGCCGAAGGGTGTTTTGTATCTCCGATTTCGCGGACAGTTACCGGACACCAAGTTGCGCAACACTACGCCGGCAAAATAGTGTCATTTTTATTTTTAATGTATTTTATGTTATTGTATGTTATGTTAGTCTTTAAGGTATTTGTTGTATGGACCACGCTTAAAATAAATGATAAAAATAAAAAACAATTTAAAAAATTCTTTGAAAAACGTCGTAAAATGTCAGGGTTTTGATTATTTGATAAGGAGGTGAAGCTAAACTTCAAGCTACTTTTAAACCCTGTTTATTACATAAATTATGACGTTTCAGGAGATTTTAGCTCAGTACATACAATGTGTCCCTAGATAAAATTCAGTCCCTATCGGAGGTGAAAGAAATAATGTAAGAGTTTTTTTTATCAACAATAAATTACGCGTGGTACAGTTTCCCTTAAAGTGTTTTACCAATAATTAATAATTCTCAGTTACTGTTTAGTACCACCAGATTTGAACTAAAACAAAATTGGAATAGCTGTTCAACTCAATAGAAAAAATATGGGTGGCAGTTACAGGGATAGTTAATCTCACTTTGCAGGGTGCGTTAATTTTAAACGAAACTGACTGGGCTAAGGCGATTGCGATAACGTTTAGCAACTGGGTGTCCATTTGATACATGTGCGATTTATTTGAGCCTGAATTGACATTAATTCAGGTGTCGAAAACTATGTACGGTTGGTAATTTTTTACACAGTTATTCTGAACATCAGCCGCCAGTTTTTCCTACCGAACACTAGATGGCGTTTTATAAAAGCTAAGTCAAAATTATTGTTTTCGTGATAAATTTTATTGAGAATCATTTATGAATAAAATTTCAAATTTTATTTTTGATATTTTTAAGATAAAGCTACAAAAATTGAAAGTATGTTTGATGCAAAATAAAATTTGTATTGCATTGGCATGAACTTGTCGAGGTGAAATGACAAAATTTGCTGCTTTAAACTGAGGCCGCAGAAACCCTTTTGAAAATACTGTGGTCTTTTATAGAGGTAATATTATTATTTGAAGATCTACGTACAATCATCAATGGTTCAAACATACGTAGACCTTATCAAAATATAACCACTTTAACTAGATTAATTTATTTTTTATATGATATTGGTAAAGTGTATTCGATAAAACCTATAATTGTTATTTTGGTTCTTATATCGTTCTTATTTACCCACTTTCAATAATTTAACAAGATCAAATATTTAATTGCTTTTAAAAGTAGAATTAAACAACAAAACAAGTGTTAAACGTTATGCCAGACTTTTTATTAGTTATGCTGCTTTTTTCTGAGGTGCAAGAAACTTCTCTAATTTTCGAAAATTTGGCAGTCAGTTCTAAAGGTATTCCCTAGTTTTTTGGATAACTAGGTTTTAAGGTGTAATAAATATCTCTCAAACGTAGGTTGCTAGGAAGGAACAAATATGGTGAAAATAGACCCACTATTGTTGCTAATAGGTTCGTGAAGATTTCGCCTCTCTACTATCAGCTTCATGGGCTACCGGCACAGGTTCATACCCTTTTCCGTAATAGCCCTTTATCAGAGTATTAGCATATCCTTCTTCTTTAAATTTTTTCTTCATTTCTGCTGTTATTAATATATCGCTGCAGTATACTGTTGTATGCACCAATGCTTCATACCGCAAGCTGCCTGTGCGATGCACGTAAGCGTTGTCCAAGCCAAACAAATCTAAGAATGGAGTTGAGTCGTATTCACACACCAGCATTACTGTGCCAGTGTGGTACGGTCGT
Source organism: Pyrausta aurata (assembly GCA_963584085.1). Classification (NCBI taxonomy): domain Eukaryota; kingdom Metazoa; phylum Arthropoda; class Insecta; order Lepidoptera; family Crambidae; genus Pyrausta; species Pyrausta aurata. The sequence continues at coordinate 5,861,959 of OY757275.1, read as the reverse complement.
CTATTCGGACATACCTACAAAATTAAGACACTATTATGTATATTTATTGACAAGAATTTCTATATTAAATCATACTCGTTTTTATCAAAGAAAAACTTACATTTGGGGGTAGAATAATATCCCAATTTCTTACATAAGGTGCTAGCTCCAAGTCTGCTAGATTATAAGGAACTCCCTCTAAATCTCCTATGAATATAAAATTATCTGTGTTAATATTATGAACCATTTATTTTAATAAATGATGAGAAAAACAATTTATTATTTGACGACCTCCGTGGTGTAGTGGCTAAGCACGCTGGGTTTCAAGGCGTCGCCGCTCTGAGGTCCCGGGTTCGATTCCCGGTCGGGTCAATGTAGAAATCATAATTTTCTATATTGTCCCGGGTCTGGGTGTTGTTGTACCACCGTTGTGTCTGATTTCCATAACACAAGTGCATTAGCTACTTACTTTGGGATCAGAGCAATGTATGTCATTGGTGTCCAATATTTATTTATTTATATTTATTATGATGTGATGTTTAATAGCATATTAATAGCACAATACCATCCTCGATAAATAAGGATAAATATTTTTTCAACGAATCAGTAGTTTCTGAGCTTAAAACGTTCGAACATACAAACAATAATATAGAAAGTTGAAATGAGTTAATTACAAGCGGTTGATAATGAAAACAGAGAGTTAGTTATTATGGCGATTGAAATCAAAGTGTCGTTTTCGAACCTACCAAATTTGTTACTCGAAAAAAATGATTTCTCCTCGAACAGAAAACTAATTTCAAACTTACCGCCTGTTTTGTAATGTTCTAATAAGTTCTATTTAACGTTATCTGTCCAATAATTCATATGAAATCACGTTTCATATTTGAATTATCCATTAGTTCGTGCTTTTATATGGTGAATTACTTTTAATAGCTTTAATTACTAGACTCAAGTAACTAACTACCACTATCAAATTATGAAATAAATTTAAAACCAAACAAATCGTTTAAAATATACGATTTATTATTAATGTATCTTACCAACAACAGCTTCCGCACAGTGCTGAGGATATTCTCTACGTGCGGCGCAGGAGATGGTAACGAGAACCGATAACAGGGCGAACCGAGCTGCGAGCATGTTTGCCAACATGCTGGGTTAGTCACTGGCAACTTCTGCACCTACCGATTACCAACAAAAAGCACTAATGCACGCATTTTATACGCTTCTCAAAATCAGCCATTAAAGATTTAATTATACACAACACTTAATAAAAACATGACGATTTAAACGCTTAATTTAAACTTACATTAACATTAGGGCCGATTTTACAAACGTCAGATAAAAAATAACTGATTGCTAAAGTAAAATGGCACAAATTGGCCATATTATCTGGGGGCACGGTAGTGCCCCCACCAAGTCGACCAAAAAAGCGTCACGGCCGTACCATCCTTTTCTCGAAGCAATTCAGACCATTTTCGTCCCCCTGTAACTTCATTGTGGATAAAACTAGACGACTTAATTATTCAGTAACCATGCAGGCATTGTAAAGAAACGGTATATTTTAAATTCATTCAATTTGAACCAGTATTTTAAGAATTATTACGGGTCAAAGGACACGTTCGTAAATTGCCCCAGAGTCGTTTAATGTTTGATTAAAGAAAAGCATTAAGAGACTTGACTATATCATTTTGCAAAAAATATATTGAATTTTTAATACAATATTGTTAATTTACTTTGCTTTTATCTAGCGGCATATAAATCTACAAAAAAAATAGGACAACTATTGAATACAATTTCCTGTCCCCAACAATTGTTGTTTGGCAGAAAATAGCGGTTTCGAGCACTTATAAGCAAACTGACGACCGCTTAACGAAATGGCATATTGTGTCATACTGTGTCATGTGGCAGTTAGTTAAATAAGTAAGCGCTCGCAATCGCTATTTTAAGAAGGAAGATGACGTTTGCCTCCCATGGGTACTAACCTTTAAACCTACCAACCTCTTCCTAAAACTTGAAAAAAAACTGTGACAAGGAACTTCTTTTCGTTGGCTATTGTTTGCGTCATCGTAATTTTCACGCGTCACGCACCCTAGCGGGGCAGTTTTCTATGTTTGAGTTTTGGTGGCCTAGATTGCGGGTTTTCGACACAGATGGCGCTATGATCTAGAAAGACCTGTGCAAGAGATTAAACCCACACAATTTATTTCGTTTTATGTGAAAACCCCGCTATTTACGGCTTATATTACTTTATATTATTTTAAAAGGCGAAGAAACGAACCCATAAAATTAGTTTTGGTCGTGACGCATGGATTTTTACTTTTGGGGCAAGCAATGTATGGCGCGCCGACCGCCTCCTTCTTAATTTTGTCACTCACTGACTCACCGATCATCAAAATTCTAAGGCTAAAATTCTACGTGAGTCTTGGTTTAGTTAATGATTCTATCGGTATAGTGCAAAGAGTAAAGGTTGATCCGGATAAAACAAAAATCATTAAGAAAATATACATTACATTTAATAACGAACATGTTTACGAACTTTGTCCGGTTAAAACTAAATTTGAAATTATTAATAGAGCTTATGTTCATCGCGAACAGTTTCCCATATGTATAGCCTATGCTATAACTATACATAAAAGTCAAGGACTAAGTCTACATAATGCACTGATGGATATCGGTTCTACAGTATTCACATCCGGTCAAGCTTACGTGGCACTTTCGAGAGTTACAAGTCTGGGCGGTTTACATCTAATTAATGTCGACTTTGGAAGTGTTAAAGCGCAGGAATCCTCAATTTGTGAATACAACAGACTAAGAAGCATTTACTGTCCAGATTTGTCAAAAATTGTAACATCAAAGCCTCCCAGAAAAACGCATAGAGACAGGGAGTGGGCTCTTAGAAAAACTGTAGCTGAAGCTCAAGAAGTAGTACCGGAAAAGAGAAAAGGCTACCTACAAAAATAAGAAACGTTCATTCACTTATATATACAATAAGTAGAAGGTACCGAAAAGGAAAAAAAGTAGAACTGTCTACAAAATACAAAAAGAAATGAGATCCCATCAAAAACAATACTTGTCAAAAAAACCAAGTCTCGCAACTCAGTTGTACTGCGGTAAAAAGTTGTGAGATCCATGTATACCAAGTCGGTTATTAATTTATTCAGTCTCTACTTAAGGGACTTTCTGTCTTCTTAATACGTCCAGTCTCTAAAACCACGATCGAGGTCCTTATCAATTGAAAATCAATTGTGTCTGGAATCTCTGTACTCGAGGCATTAAGTGTATACGAAAAAAAAACAGAGAACTGGTACTTGTATTTTATTTATAATAAAAAAATAGGATATAAAATTGAAATATTATATAAAAACTTTTATATCAGACTCTATTAAAGAATCTATATTTTTTTTATATGATGAGAGAGATGTAATGTTTTTACTATTGATTTAATTTTTTGTTTGTCTTGATTTAAAAATTGATTTGAAATAAATTAATCACGATTATTTATAACTTTAAAAAATACAAATAAAGGACAAAACGAATGTTATACGTCTATCCACAGTTTAAATTTAATTATTTTTATTTGTCTAGGTCTTTATTATAATTCTAACAAGAACGAACGAACGATGTATGACTTTTAAAAATAGATTTAAACAACAATTAAAACAATTGTCCAACGTGAAGCCAAAATTTTTGTTAGATGCTGCTTTTTTCTGAGGTGCAAGAGACTTCTCTAAATAGGTTTTAAGGTGTAATACATATCTCTCAAACGTAGGTTGATAGGAAGAAACAAATATATGGTGAAGTTGGTCTATTGTTGCTAATAGGTTCGTGAAGGTTTCGCCTCTCTACTATCAGCTTCATGGGCTACCGGCACAGGTGCATACCCTTCTCCGTAATAGCCCTTTAACAGAGTATTGGCATATCCTTCTTCATTAAATTTTTTCTTCATTTCTGCTGTTATTAATTTATCGTTGCAGTATACTGTTGTATGCACCACTGCTTTGTACCGCAAGCTGCCTGTGCGATGCACGTAAGCGTTGTCCAAGCCAAACAAATCTAAGAATGGAGTTGAGTCGTATTCACACACCAGCATTACTGTGGCAGTGTGGTACGGTCGTCCGCGCGGACATACCTACAAAATTAAGACAGTATTATGTATCGTTATTGACAAGGAATTTGTAAATTAAATCAAACTCGTTTTCATAAAAAAAAACTTACTTTGGGGGGTAAAATAATATCCCAATTTCTAACATAAGGTGCTAGCTCAAAGTCTTGTAGGTCATAAGGAATTCCATCAAGATCTCCTAAAAATATATAATGATCTATGTTAGTATTACGAACTATTTATATAAATAATGTTTAGAATAACGATTTCAGACACTAAATAACCCGCGACTATATCCATGCACATTGATTTATCTCCCTGTGATGTATATATCACGACAATAGCAGAATACCTTCCTCGATAAACTCTTCAGCTTGATAGTATTTGTAATTAAAATTGTTTTAGCTGCGTCAGATGCGCAGCGGTGAGAGGGTCGTATTTTAAAGCGACGGCTGCGCCAGAGGTTCCGGGTTCGTTTCCCGGGTCGGGCCAAAAATATATACAGTTTAGAAATTGTCAAGGTAGCCCGAAGTTTGGAAGTTGACGGTGTTTCACCTCCGTGCCTCGGAAAGCATGTAAAGCCGTTGGTCCTGCGCCTGATCTCTCCCCTGTCGTGTCAAATTGCTGTCCCATCGGGCTATGAGAGTGAAAGGAATAGAGAGTGCACCTGAGTTTGCGCACACACTTGTGCACTATAATATGTCCCGCGCAGTCGGTTAGTCGTTGTGACTGGCCATCACATAATCGGCTAGGAGAACTATTTTTATTATTATTATTTGTAATTATTAGCGACATATAATGAAGAGAGAGAGAGAGAGTTAGATATTATGGCGATTGAAATCACAGTATCATTTTCGAGACTACTAAATTGACACTGCAAAAGTGGAACAGAAAACATATTTGACACTTACGGCCTGTTCCACAATGTCCTTGTAAGTTCTGGTTATAGTTATCTAGCCAATAGTTCATATGAAATGAGGTTTCATATTTGGTTAGTGCTTTTGCATATGGTGAAATAGACCCTTAATCCCTTAGTCCAGTAACTAACTAGACTATCAAATTATAAAGAAATATAAACAAAAATACGTATTGTTTATAATGGATCTCACCAACAACAGCTTCCGCGCAGTGCTGAGGATATTCTATACGTGAGGCGCAGGAGATGGTAGCAAGAACCGATAACAGGGCGAACCGAGCTGCGAGCATGTTTGCTAGCATGCTGGGTAACTGACAACTTCGAACCTTCGATCTATCGAATACCAGCAGTAAGCAATAATGCACGCATTTTATACGCTCCGCAAAAACGACCATAAACTGTTAAAAGGTTTAATTATACACAACACTTAGTAAATACATAACTATTTAACACTTAATTTTAACGAACAATAAAAATTTGTATTTTTAGGGTTCCGTAGCCGTATGGCAAAAAACGGAACCCTTATAGTTTCGTCAAGTCTGTCTGTCTGTCTGTCTGTCCATCCGTATGTCACAGCCACTTTATTCTGAAACTATTAGCATCACACCACTAAAACTTGGTAGGTAGGTGTATTTTCTTTACCGCTTTCCGATTCAGGTACAAAAATTTGAAAAAATGATATTATAGGGGGGGGGGGGTCATGTATCTTTTTTTGTGTTAAAACTCATTCATTTGTAGATTTGTATGTATGTTTCGTGTGAAACCATAAAACTGACTTATTATAATTATTATGCAAATACTTTTTTGAATAGTCCAAAACGAATTGCAAGTATAGGCAATCCTATTTTGGCTTAACTAAATAATTTATTGTTATTATTATTATTTTGAAGCTGTTGGTTTTCTTCATAAATAAAATAAAAATAAAAAATATTTGGCAGTTATAATAGGTACCTATATCTCACTTTGGCTGAAATAAAAGTTCAGGTGTTGCAGACTCCGTATCGTTCGTATTTTTTTTAATCAGTCCTGTCCTGATTCCTGAGATAGGAAGTTTTGAACATAAGAGCTAGTGTGTTTTGAAGATTTGTGTGTATCCAGATCGATGATTTAATTCGTCAGTTATGCTGCTTTTGGCAGCGATGCATGAAACTTTAAAAAAATTCAAACATTTAGTTGTCACTAGGTACTGAAAGAATTTTTTGACCCTTTTTTGGGTGAAAAGGTTTTAAGGTTTTATTTTATCGAACGTTAGTAAACAGTCTGAAACTAATATGATGAAATTAGGTCTTATTCTATGGTACCTAACAGGTTGGTTAAGGTTTCGCGTCGCTAGTATGGGCTTCGTGGGCTACCGGAGCAGGTCTTGCTTGCCCTTCTCCGTAATATCCCCTCAACTGCCTCGGTGGCGCAGCGGTGAGAGGGTCGCATTTTAAAGCGACGGCTGCGCCGGAGGTCCCGGGTTCAATTCCCGGGTCGGGCCAAAAAGTGTACCTGGATTTTTCTGTTCAGAAAATCTCAGGGTAGCCCGGAGTTTGGAAGTTGGCGGTGTTTCACCCCCGTGCCTCGGAAAGCACGTAAAGCCGTTGGTCCTGCGCCTGATCTCTCTCCGGTCGTGTCAGATTGCTGTCCCATCGGGCTATGAGAGTGAAAGGAATAGAGAGTGCACCTGTGTTTGCGCAGACACTTGTGCACTATAATATGTCCCGCGCAGTCGGTTAGTCGTTGTGACTAGCCACCGTAGTCGAAAATCGGCTAGGGGGACTATTATTATTAATATCCCCTCATCAAGGTTACAAATGCTTCATCGTTCTTCAATTCTTCTGTTGGTAATGTATCGCTGCAGTATACTGCTGTTTCCACCACTGCGTTGTTCTGCAAGCTGCCTGTGCGTTGCACGTAAGCGTTATCCAAGCCATTCAAATCTAATAATGGAGTCAAGTCGTAGTCACACATTACAGTACCAATGTGGTACATTGATTGTGGGCATACCTGGAAAATCAGGACGATATTATTCATAGCTATTGATGAAGGTTATTTAAAACAAAAAGCTTTATTTTTATAAAAACTAATATACTTGGGACGGTAAATTGATATTCCAATTTTTTATTTAGGGTGCTAGCCCTATATCTTGCAGTTGATAAGGGATTCCAATTAAATTTCCTAAAAATATATGGTCTTTGCTAATATAAAGGAACATTTATCTATACATATGTCATTATAAAGTTTGTTTGTTCGCGCTTATCTTAGGCACTACTGGTACAATTTCTTTTTTTTTTGTTAAAGATTAGTTTATTTAGCAGAGAAGGCTATTATGCAAAATATCTAATGTATCTTACCAACAGTTGCCCTCGCACAATAATCAGAAAGTTTTTTGCGTGAGGCGTAGGTGATGGCAAAAAGAACAGAGAACAAAGCAAACCGAGCGGCAAACATGTTCGCCAGCAAGTTTACTTATTGGCAAGTTCAGGACCTATCGAACACCAGCAATAATCAATAAAGCACGCAATTTATACGCTTCTCAAAAATGGTTATAAAATGTTACAAAAATTTGTGTACACAACACTTAATGAATACGATACCGTTTACACGATTAATAACTGAAATTAGCCATATGCAATTTTCTCATTAAAATGCCTCGCTGGGTAACCTGGGTTATGACTTAAATTTTCAATAATTAATTAAATCCATAGATCTCGTTAGTGTTAATAAAAATAAAGTGTGTAACAAATGGCTTAACGAAGCCTTAAATGTTGCATTCAGTTCGTCAAATCAAGTTACAGTTTTCTTTAGTCTTGTACCAATTAGTAATTCTCAGTTACAATTAGTACCAACTGATTTGAATTATAATGAAATTAGAATAATTGTCAATAATTATAAAAAACAAGCGGTCCCAGCGAACTTCGTTTCACAGGGAATTTTCTTTGCTTGTTCGAGCTCTCGACACTCGGGCTCACAGAGCCCAAAACCTTTCCAACGGATGCAAAACCGTGGAAATCGGTTCGTGCGTTCTGGAGTTATAGCGTCAGGAAGGAAAACCCGACTTATTTTTATATGGTAGATATGTTGGTGGCAGTTATAGGTATGGTTAATCTTGCTTTGTAGTGTGCATTTATGCTAAACGCAATTGACTAGGCCTAAGGCGGCGCGACAACTTGCGCAACTGGGTGTCCGTTTGGTGAACGCGCGATTTATATTATATGGTTAACTACGTTTATTTCACAGTCTGATCTTGAGATAGGAAGTATTTAAAAACATAGCTAGTGTATTGTGAAGCTTAGTGATACGAAATAAATAAAAAACAGAGAACAAATGTGTGTTTTTATTAAAAAAATATAAAAATACGGTATGTTACAAACTAAATGAGAACATATTTATAAACTGAATAACCAGTTTACTTGTGAAGCATTTAGAAAACGTGTCTACGTGTGGTATAGTTATTTAGAGTATTGTCTATTATACATATATTCTGTGATATTGTGCCAATTACTAGTTCTCAATAATAATAATGTGACGGTGGTCGAGTGGTATAGGTACACGCCCGGATAGCGTAAGACACGGGGTTCAATTCCTCGTCTGTCACAAAGTCACAGTTGTCTTTTTACAAGTGCAATTTATATTATTAAGTTTGTATGGTGACAAAACACTATAAAAACAAAAATAAACTACTAATTCTGAGTTAATGTATAGCACCATCTGATTTGAACTGTATTAAAGTCAAATATAAAGCTCAAAATAAAAAAATGCATGGCAGTTATAAGTGAAACAAAAACATAAATATTTAGATGCAAAGATTTTTCGTCGTCTTTTAGCAAACGCAATTTTAACATGCTTGGTATAAGGAAAAACTTACAGTGAGATGAATTATGTGTTTATTTCTATATCAATTTAATTGTAAATTTCTCAAGAAGTATACTTTAAATTTAAAGGATACTAAGTAGGTAAGTAAGTCACACGCCTAGCCAGGATTTTGCTGCGTTTCTTGCAAGAGGCACCGCTCTTTATAAACAAGAAAAGATAATCCAGATTGGTGATTCCCATTTCTCAGTTATGCTGCTATTTTTTGGGTTGAAAGAAATCACCGTTCTCAAATTTTCAGAACTTTGGTTTTCAAATCTCATAAAATTCCGTGACCCATTTTTGTAACGTATTTGTAGTTTTTTGGGTAGATAAATGTTATAAATAAATCCAGGTCAGTTTAGGTTCGCCCATCTACTATCATCTTCATGGGCTATTGGAGCAGGTACATCTTGCCCTTCTTCGTAATAGCCCTTGATCAGGCTGACTAATCCTTTTTCCTTCTTCAATTCTCTTGATGGTATTGCGCTGCAGTATGCTGTTGTACGCACTAGTGCATTGTACTGCAAGCTGCCTGTGCGTTCCACGTAAGCGTATGTCTTGGCGAAAAGTTTAAATATTGGACTCGAATCGATTTCACACACCGTCATCGTTGTACCAACTTGGTGCATTGGGTATGGACAAACCTGGAAAATTAGGATGATATTATTTGGAGGCCCATGTTCAGCAGTCGACGTCTTGTGGCTGATTAATTGTGATATATGAAGTTTACAGTTCTTATCTCGTAGTAAGTACATAGGTTAATTATGTCTATCCTCAGCGTCAGCGGTTCAATCACTTTTATTATCACGATTAGGATGAATACGTGGAGACGTTTGTAGCTTTTTGATAGAGACAATACAAAACAATTGCTGAGTTTTAGGTTTGTTGTTTTACAACCCAACTATTAAGGGCCAGTTTTTTTTGATTCGTAGTAAAAATAAAGTTACTTTACCAGCGGTTGAATATACGATTGTGTGTGTTTTGAAGAATAATTGCTTAACCAATGGTCATTATAAAAACTATTCTGACATCGCTGATGCCTTCGACCGTACCCGAGCTGCTGGTACGCTTTGGTTGTGTTTACGTTAGGATGACGATATGGTGGAAATCCAATAGTGAAGAGATAAGTATGTCTGCTTCTGCAATAACCAAGCTACTTACCAATACTAAGGTAAATTAACAAATACAAACTACTTACAAGGGCGGGGAAAGTAATATACCAACGCTTTATATCAGGTGCTAGCTCTATATCTTTGAGTTGGTAAGATATTCCAACTAAATGTCCTTAAAAATAGAATATTATTCTATGTTAATATAACAAAATATTAATTGTTTTAAATGTTGGCAATAACAATAAATTATAATTTACATTTCTGTGTTTTTATAGTGTTTTGTCAATAGACAAACATAATAATATAAATTACACTTGTAACAATCTACGAGTGTCAGACGAGGAAATAAAGCACATCACCTTGTATGACACGGTTGCTTTTTACAAGTGCAATTTGTAACAAAAAATATTCCTTTTGGAGTGCAGAACCCTTAAAAATACTATAAATTAGGAAAATGAAAAGTGTAATGTAGCTTACCAACAGAAAAAGTTGGACAGTGATCTCCATATGGCGTTTGAGAGGTGGAGGAGATGGTAAAAAGAACTGATAACAGGGCAAACCGAACGGCAAACATATTTACTATTATTCTGGCTAACTTATTGGAAAGTTCAGGACCTATCGAATACCAGCGATAAGCAATACTGCACACATTTTATACGTTTCTCCAAAGCGGCTATAATAGGCAAATTACAAATACATAGAGCGTGAACACGCTTATTTAATCTGACATTAACAGTTTGCAATAGTTTAGATAAAAAGCATTGGAAATGTTTCACCTTCTCCCCGAGGCAGTGAAGAGTTATGTTGGTCTTTTATCGTAGGTACGACGAAGACGATAAAATTATTCCAGTGTACCCACTAAGCCCAGTGACCCAATTAATATATATTTTTTGGATTTTATCGTCTGCCGGTGTCATGGTCATGAGAGATTGGAAAATAATTCAACTATTACAAAACCATCGATGACTGCCGGTGGGCAGTAGACCCACTTTGAAAAGTGTTACTTGGTGGGCCCTACACGCTTCCCCTTTTAACTTTTATTTTCGTATAGCATTTGCTGTGTGTGTTTTATTGTGTGCGCACACCTGCACGCGTGTGTGTATATGCACGTGCGTGTTTTTATTTTTTATCAAGAAAACGTAGGTAGGTAAGAGCACAGATATTATAATACTAGGTAAAAGTATACTGTCAAAAACAATGGAGCGATACGTGAAATTACGTAACCGATTCGTATAGCAATTTTTAAATCGGACCAGTAAATCTATACTAATATTATAAAGCTGAAGAGTTTGTTTGTTTGTTTGTTTGTTTGTTTGTTTGAACGCGCTAATCTCCGAAACTACTGGTTCGAATTGAATAATTCTTTTTGTGTTGGATAGTCCAGTTATCGAGGAAGGCTTTAGGCTATATAACATCACGCTACGACCAATAGGAGCAAAGATATAGTGGTAAATGTGTAAAAAACGGGCGAAAGAAGTCACTATTCCACGCGGACGAAGTCGCGGGCAAAAGCTAGTTAATAAATAAATATGCGCCAGACAATACACCAATTGTCTGGTTTTGTGGTAAGGAGTTTTCTTATTAGTGTTACGAAGTACTAGAAAACGGTTATGACAGGGGCGTCTCCCATAAATACTTAAATACATATAACATCCATGACTTAGGTACAAATGTTTGTGCTCATCACACACACATTTGCCGCAATCTCCTTGCGGGATTCGAACCCGCGACGGCCGGCATAATAGTCAGGAAATTCATTAAATTTGCGTGTTAAAACTATGTCCGCAGCGTTATAATATTAGTATTGATTGATAATAATGTCGATATCCAAATGATAACATATTTATAAACTGAATACAGTTTATAGTTTTTTTTGTGTTTTGTCACCAAAAAAAACAAAAATAAACTTAATAATATAAATTGCACTTGTAAAAAGCAACTGTGACTCTGTGACAGACGAGAAATTGAACCCCGTGTCTTACGCTATCCGCGTATGCCTATACCACTCGACCACCGTCATATTTACAGTTTGAATACAGTTTTTTGTTGAATTATTTAGAAAACCGTGTGGTATAGTTTCTTTAGAGTCTTGTACCAATTACTAAGGCTCAGTAACTGTGTAGTACTATCTGATTTGAACTACAACAAAATTAGAATAGCTTTCAAATTCTATAATAATAATAAAAATATGGATAGAAGTTAATATTGGTTAGATGTCGCAATCAAACGGGAATAGTTAGGTAAAAAAACCCTTATGCACAAAAAAGTCTTGATTTAATGCAACGTTAGTGCAAGTAAACTTATTAATTAGGTAATTGATGTATCGGATTAAATGCGTATAATTACGATTAGTACTGCGGCCGAAGTCTGAAGCAAAACTTTTGACATTTCGCGTAGATAATAAAAAAATCTGATTTTCTGCTGTTTCAAATATCCATAACTTTCGTAGTAGTAATTTTTTAAGCTCAATTCAAAATTTCTTCTCAATCAATAAATACACGAAAACACCAAATTTGTCTCAGCGTTTTTCGAGCGCCACCTTGTGGTTTTACAGGGAACTATGTTGAGACTTCCGCGCCTAGAGTAGGTATCACAACTGGTTGTTTAATAAATATTATGATTTCTTTGTTGTTACAGCCCAGAGGTGAGGAAAAGAGAGATGGGAGTGCATCTCGCAACCAGCATCATACCAAACTTGTTGGCGTACTTGTTCGATAAAACATTTCGCAAGAGTCCTTAGCGCGCATTTAGTTAGGTATTTTTTTTGGCTTGCACGGCTTGTGCAATGCCATTAGTTAGGTATGCTATGTACTTGCCTGTACAAGACAATTTATTTATTTATATGAAACTAGCGGTCCCAGCGAACTTCGTTTCGCCCCCAGCCCCGTCTCGCCCCGGCCCAGTTTTATGGGAATTGCTGTAAACCTCACGGAGCTTTCCAACGAATGCAAAACCGTGGAAATCGGTTCGTGCGTTCTGGAGTTATAGCGTCAGGAAGGAAAACCCGACTTATACTTCGTTTTTGTCATTAGACTAGAACAGACGCAATTAAATAGACAGATCTTTAATTAAAATTTAATTTAATTTAATTTATTGCAATATTTAATCGTTGCAACGCCCTTGCAGGGCGTCACATGTACTAAAACCCTACTATTGTCAACTGTATACCCATGTGACACGCAATAAAGATTTTGAGTTTGAGTTTGAGTTTGATCTTCTGCTGTATGAATCACATTTTTAAGCGCTTGGTTGGAACTGGTAAATCAGTTAGTGCTAATTTGTATTTTACTCGTTATTAAACGCTCAGGGATCCATAGGCCCAATATTCTTAACAATAGATGTTAGAAATTATTTCACCAAGGATAACATATAAGGTCCATTAGCTATTACAACACGGCATCACGGTGTGTTGTATTGTAATGCGTTGCGTTTCGACATCGGAACGCGCGTGCCATGGACCGCAACGCTACGTAGACGTAACGCAATGCTAATGCAATTTCGCTCTAACTTAATGCACAGCTGTTATCGTAAGCATTAAATCGCAGTTGTAGGATACTGCATCTAGGTGATGGCAACACTAATCTATCTATCTATCTATATATATAAAAGAAAGTCGTGTTTGTTACAACACTTATAACTCGAGAACGGCTAAACCGATTTGGCTGAAAGTTGGAGGTAGCTTAGAATCAGGAAAAGGATATAGAATACTTTTTATCCCGCTAGATGGGGCCGGGGCTAGGGTAGCACGGGACCGAGGTGAAACGGTGGGGAGGTAGCTTAGTACCAGGAGAAGGACATAGGATACTTTTTATCCCGTTCGATGGAGCCGGGGCTAGGGCGGGACGGGGCCGGGGCGAAACAAAGTTCGCTGGGTCCGCTAGTGTGAGATGAATAACGGCGCGGAAATATTGTTAATGTGCTGTTTGTGCAATAAGTGTTTTCTGAGTGTTTTATACTGGTGTTATCGAGTATTTTATCATCGTATTTCCACGACACATAAAAGGACAACAAAACACCTGAGTAGGTGTCATGTGAACGGCAATACTGCTGAAGCAGCATTCTGTGAATGTAAGCTACAGTTACAGAATGCAGTCACGTTATTGTGCACCATCGACAACATACCTAGTACACATTCCTTTAAGCGCTTTGCAGACGGCGGGGAGGGCCGGGCCGGTCAAATTCACCGCGAAAGATAGCGCAAAAGGAATCCTCTACCAACGCACATGAAGGGCAAAAAAACCGCGCCGCGGGTAGAGTTGTAAGTCTAATCTATCCTACCTAAGTATGCAGTAGCATACCGGTAGACTACGGTAGACTTCGGAATCCTACCATAGGATGCGGTAGCTTTCGTAGAGTTCATTTAATTCTATTATGAATTAATTTTTGTAAGAAAATGTAAATGTTCTTTAATCTGAATTTGAAAAAAAAAACATGGTCTTTTTACTAAAACAGTAATTATTACTTATTTTTAAATATTCACCGCAAAAAATGTATACAGGGAGTAAAACAGGATTTTCTTTCAACTTAAAACTGAATTGTACTCCTATTTAATATTTAAGATGTTTCTGTATTATTTATTGTTTATGGTGTGCAATAAAGTATACTTATTATTATTATGGTCATTTACCAATCTCAGGACCATGGGGTCCCGGACCTTTGGAAGGCGTACATGGGCCCGAAGCCAACATGCAGAGGCCCGTTTATTATTATTTTTATTAAAACGATTACGAGACTTGGTAAGTCACATTTGGAACTTTTCCAAATGTGCTCTAGTTTCTTTCACAAGCTGCAGAGTGCGGACGAAGCTGGTATGTATAAAACACTACTAGCAATTGGACGCAAAATTTGTTTAAAATTCATTTTCCATAACAAACGTTATCTACGAAAGCTACGTAGTATGCCGTAGCATTCCGTATCCTACCGGTAGGATTCCGTGCGTTTTGGTAGGCTGCGGTAGACTTACAACACTAGCCGCAGGTGCCCGTCGGGCACTGGCGGCGTACTGGCGGGCAGTCCCGGCATCGCGGGCATTGACGACGGACAGTCGCGGTCTTTATTACTTCGCGGTCAAAAAGACCGGCCCGCCCCGTCGTCTGCAAAGCGCCTTACACTTATTATTTCGGTGAGACGGCGGTCTGACATGACCGATGAAAGATCAGGCGCAGGTCCAACGGCTACATTTTATTTATTTAAAATACGCACTTACAAACCGTATTTGCGGCGGACTTAATGCTTTGATGTTATCTTGTTTAACAACTGGATCACTGTTTAGTAATAATAAATTACTTGTTAAGCCCTACCACTTAACGCGTAATATCTACGTCAATACAACTTAACCTTACATTATTAAATGATATTGTTCTAAAAATAACATCGTAATAACTAGGCGTAATCGGGCATTTATCATTTATAATACATTGTTGCATTTAAAGTCTCCATAATCACACCTCCTGTCATAATTATGTCAGTATTTTATTATAGCAATGAGGGGCTATTTTTGAATCACTCGCTTCAATATGGCGTGTGATTTTTGTTCGAAGATGAATTAAAAGTTAACAAAAAAAAAACTCGTTTTCGAACGAAAATCACTCGGAATATTCACACGAGTGATTCAAATACATACAGGTCAAAATCATAACTCGCCTTTTTGCTTCGCCGCAGTCGGGTAAATATAGGGCCCCAGGTCTTTTACATTATATCACAAAAATATAAGTACCAGTAGTCAAATCTTACTATGTACGGCCAACAGCACATTCAGGTTAACACTGCGGTGTCTTATGCTGTTGTAATGAGGGTTAGTTTCCAACAAAAATTTATAATCATTTATTTTTATTTATTTATTTTTTATTTATTTCATTTTTATGGTGTGCAATAAAGTATATTTATTATTATTATTATTGTATCTCTCCTGTGGGATATCACGGCCGAAGCCGGTCCTTTTGGAAGGCTTACCTGGGGATATAGATCCAACAGGAAGAGGCCCCTTTGAGATACTTTAATGTATTGGGATATGTACACCTAGCGGGTACTATCTCTGCCTGCACTATTGAGGAGATACAGCCAAAGACAGCACCTGCTAGGTGCAGTGACTAGGTGCGGTGCTAGGTGCGGTGACGTGGATTAAAACTAATCCACGCCAGAACCCATCCTGATGGACAGGTAGCCAGCAGGCCCCCGGCGTTATGACATTTTACACTTCCAACCTGGAGCAGAGGTTCCGCTCTTGCTATCTCCACTCTTGGCCGGCCGGTTAAGGCAAGCACAAGAGGCGAGGGCTAAATAAGGTAAACCGTGCCCTCGGGAGAATCGGGGTCCGAGGTGTCGCCACTCACCTACAGCACGCCACATGCTGCCCCTGCGGGTTTATTATTATTATTATTATAATCCTGATGTGCTGGAGACTTTACCTTCATACAAAGAGCACTCCGACGAACACGTTATCTAAACCCATTGGGACAAGTGCGAGCGCGTGTGTGTGTGTGTGTGTTTGTGTGTGTTTGCCTTTCACACTACCACAGCAGTTTCAATTTACAGTTATATTATATTCTGTATATCTATTTATATCTTGTCTTATCGTTAATAATTCGCGATATTTCAATTGCCATCACTTTCAGTTATTGATAAGAGGTCGTAGTTATCACTTGAATACCCACTCAGTTACAAGTTTCAGTTTAGTATTTACGTAGCCGCGAACAGAGCTTAATGTTTTTTTAATAACACGCAATGAGTGGATATTTTCGAGTTCTTTAATTAAATGTATTTGTGATAGTAATATTATGCCTGTGTCTCCGAGTTTGGGTATGTATTCTGGTTATTTTATGTATTATTGATCGGTCTACAAGAAACTGGCCAATTTAAATTATTATACGGAAATGAAGAAAACAGTGCTTTGAAACTCGCAACACCCGCAAGTGTTTATGACATCCGTCTTTTGTTTAATTAAATTAAATATTGTACCTCAAATATCATTATGAATTATTGTTATTTCAGTGTAGCACGAACTATAATAGTAGGAATTTTATAAAAAAATAGCATACATCCATCCTCATAAACTTTGACACTTATGATGATATTAGTAGTATTCTCAACCACATTTTACCAATACCAATACTACGCTAAGATTAAATTGTTAAACTAATAGTAAAATATTTTGTGCATACACATTTTTTTGTTATTGTTGGTCTTCTCCTGGAGGCCAATTCTCGTGCAGTTCGTATTCAAAAAAGTTCACCGATCGAATTTTCTTTTTCAAAGAAAATACAGTTATTGCTTTATTCGGGTCACGATTTCTATGCATTTTGATTTCTTTCGTGCGTTAGTTTTTTAGCGTGGATATATTATTTATTTTTTTCGGTAAAACGGAATTACTACACGAAATAAGTTCGATCATGCGAGAATCGGCCTCCTGACTCGTCATTCGCTGGATTTATCAACAAAGTGGGAATAATAGTGCATTTACCGTCAATATCCCATCGCACTCATGCTTTGTTTACATCGTGAACACGCACAGTAACTCCAAATATTTCACAAGTATTATAATTCTCGCCAAAATGTTTTCGACTCCAGGCGTGATCGGTGCAGGATGCCGGACGATCGATTATTAATGTTTTTATTAATAACAACACGCAAATGAGTGCATCTTTCCGAGTGCTTTAATTAAATGTATTTGTGATAGTAATATTATGCCTGTGTCTCCGAGTTTGGGTATGTATTCTGGTGATTATATGTATTTTTGATCAGTCAACTAGAAACTGGCCAATTTAAATTATTATACGGAAATGAAGAAAACAGTGCTTTGAGACTCGCAACACCCGCAAGTGTTAATGACATCCGTCTTTTGTATATTAAAATTAAATATTGTACTTCAAATATCATTATGAATTGTTGTTATTCCAGTGTATGAACTATATATAGTAGTAATTTCATCAAAATATAGTTTTTGCGTGAAAGATTAACAAACATGATACATCTATCCTCAAAAACATTGACATTTATGATATCAGAAAGGCTGTCAACAGAATTATAGTGTATAAGCAAACAATTTTGGTGCAATAATAAAAACAGTTCAACACGGAATATTTCTTTTCCCTACAAATTCACGAAATAGTTGCTAATTCTATTGCAAAACATCTACATTATTATTAATGTGACTAAACTCAGATGTAGAGCAAGGAAAGCGCTTACTAGAGGCCGATGATGAGATCGAAACAAGAAGGTGGCAAGAGCTGGGCGCAGATGGATCCCTCCCCACCTGCTCGAGATATAACGAGTAAGCAAACTAATACTTATCTATACTAATATTATAAAGCTGAAGAGTTTGTTTGTTTGTTTGTTTGTTTGAACGCGCTAATCACCGAAACTACTGGTTCGAATTGAATAATTCTTTTTCCGTTGGATAGTCCAGTTATCGAGGAAGGCTATAGGCTATATAACATTACGCTACGACCAACAGGAGCAAAGATATAGTGGTAAATGTGTAAAAAACGGGAGAAAGAAGTTACTATTCCACGCGGACGAAGTCGCAGGCAAAAGCTAGTCTATAATAATAGTCCCCATAGCCGATTTCGACTTCGGTGGCCAGTCACAACGACTAACTGACTGCTCATTATAGTGCACAAGTGTGTGCGGAAAGACAGGTGCACTCTCTATTCCTTTCACTCTCATAGCCCGATGGGACAGCAATCTGACACGACCGGAGAGAAATCAGGCGCAGGACCAACGGCTTTACGTACTTTCCGAGGCACGGGAGTGAAACACCGCCAACTTCAAAATTCCGGGCTACCCTGAGAATTTCTAAACAGGAAAACCCAGCCATATATTTTTGGCCCGACCCGGGACCTATGGCGTCGCCGTCGCTTATAAATGCGACCCTCTCATCGTTGAGCCACCGAGGCAGTTCACCGAGGCACTTATCTATACTGATATAAAACTGAAATGTTTGGTTGTTTGAACGCACTTATTCCTGGAGTTACTGACTGGCCGATTTCAAAAAACCGACCAAGTGCAAGTCGAACCCGCCGCGCACTGAGGGTTCCGTGCCACCCTTAAACTGAATTCGGGGTCCACTTACTTGTACCTAGCGGAACGGTTTTTTATTTTATATATTTATTTACCAAATCAAAAAACATTGGATAATATACACATAAAAGTCGCATTCTAAAACCACAAAAAAATCCATTTAAAAATGGCCTGTTCACTTTGACTTTGAAATAGATCCGATGTGCTTCCTAACGGTCATTATAATTTTCAAATTTCCAGAATCCCTGACAACCATGGAAACAGTACTGGGTCGGAGTCATCTGCCGACACTTCAAGCTCAGAAGCGGACCCACAGAAAGAACTTAATAACCGCCTTTTATCTGCCTTATACAAACATTCAGTAGACAATGACTATGTTCAGAGGTGAGTTTGTGGGTAGGATTTGGTTGCACGAATTTCGAATTTAAGGTTGAAGCAGATCTAAGCCACCCGTATTTACAATTCCCCAGCACCGTATTATCAAACATACGAAAGCACGATACGTAAAGGGATCAACAACGCCGCGGCATCGGATAGGCACCGGATAACAGACGCTACGGATCGTGTTTACTACAAACTTATGACGACTATTATTCTTGTGAATGAAACATAGAATTATTATCCCTTTTGGAATAGAACGACAAGAGCGAGATGTCAGTATGAGAAAGCTGTGCGATAAAAAGAGATGAGAGATGCGATGTAGCAGAACCATATCTGGCGGCTGTTAAACAGTTCGGCGCCCCATGGAGGCTCGCTGAAAATTACTTACATGTGACTTTTTATAATTTCAAATGAAATTGTGTATATTTTAGAGAAATTATCCTCTGAAATATCGTGACTTGATCGGTGATTGATTATTGTTAATTACAGCAAAATAATCTTAACAACTTTTCATTTAGGAGGTAAATTAATCCTAATCGAAGCCTCTTAATTTACGATTTGTATTTGCCATTTCGCTTGAAATTTTAAGTACGAAGTTTGCTAATCCTTTTCTTTAAACGCTTATTTACGTAAAAAGTAAAGACAAAATAACACATATGCATATTTACGAATATTTTGTGCAAAAAAATAATTTTTCGTTTTACACTAGGGCTGCATGTTCGATATTTTGTGTCGAATGATTAGGTATTTATGCGGTAAACTAATATGTTTACCCTAGGAAGATAGGTATTAATTACCTGGACAAAAAAATAAAAAAGTTAGTTACTGCCATTCAAAATCGGTCTCGTTTGACAGCTTTTGTTTGTCCTTCTCTTCCGAAAGGAATATTAATTTTATGGAATCAAAACAAGTTTGACAGGGTGTCAGATATTTGACAATCATCGGACGACTAGCCGTAATTGCGTTGCAAAGCATGGTCGAGATTGGGTCCCGAGTTGATCTCGATCCGAGGTGGTTAATAATGCATTTTTAAGTTTTCAATATTGACAGGAAATATATAGGAAAATTTACAAGTCAGAAAGTTTTACATTCTTCCCATATTTTTTGTGTCCAAATTGAAAATTTCTAAATAGCATTCTATAGGCGGCCAAACTTTAATAACCGTATGGCGGCAGTAAGTAGAGTAATATTTCCATAATGCCCACACCCTATCACTAACCAATATATTAATATCTGAGCTGTTTGTAAGTAAGTAATGAAGAAAGTATGAAGATTGACTGAACACAAACAAAGTATTTTCCAAGAGGTAATATAGACTAATGTGAATGAGTATTTTCCCGAAACAGTAAATGTGTATTGTGTGTTGCCAGCATGGTGCAGCATTCTGTATGTTTGCACTTGTGTATAAAAATAAAATAAAATGAAATACTTCAGATTATTTCAGACAGATATATTAACAAAATCAATAAAAATTTTATAAAATCTAAATACAAAATTAAATTAATTAAACGAAAATTAAATTAAATAAATTTAAGTCCAAAATCAAATAAGAAATACTCAATATAACTGTATTAATTATCTGCCACGCTCTGGGGCACCACGCACATGTGTTTGTACCCAGTGCCGCAGAAATGTCCATAGAGTTTTCATGAAGCTATTTAATGAATGACTTTTTAGTAAAGATATTTAATTTGTATTGCAGGCTTCTTGATGAAGGTGCAGACCCTAACGCGACGTGTACTGATCACGGTGGAGATGCCTACGCCTGCCATATAGCGGGGATGTTTGATAAAAGAGAGCTAGCATTCACGGTAAGTGCCCGCAAATAAGGCCCTAACAAAACAATTGAAAGAGGCTTCAACGCGAAAAAGCGTGTTTTCCAAGCCTACCACTCTGCAATACCGAAGTCTACAAATAAAACAATTTACTAATAATTGTTGGAAATTCTTTCAAGTAAATAGGTGTTAAAAATCATTTAAAAAATAAAACCGGTTAAGTGCGTGTCGGACCCGTGCACTGTGGGTTCCGTGCCACCCTTAACTGAATTCAGGGTCCACTTACTTTCACTTAACGAAAACATCACAATATATTGTGACAGCAAAAATAACTTTGTTTTTCATAGTGTTTGTATGAAAGACAAAGTTATATTTGCGGTTGATAAAAATGTGCAATATCTCAAAAACTACTGGTTCGATCTCCTTCAAACCAATTTTCGTTGCAAGTTTTTGTTGAGATCTACATCATATATGTTTTTTCAAAATTTTTACTTTCTTAGTTTAAAAGTTAGATGGGGGGGGGGGGGGGGACGCCCATTTTACCACTTTGGAAGCGTCTATATCTCAAACCTTACACTTTTAGAAAAAATGGTTTTAGAAACCTCAACATCATTTTCAAAGACCTATCCATAGACATCCCACAAGCATAGGTTTGAGTAAAAAAAATGTTTTTGGTTTTAGTTTCATGTATGGGAGCCCCCTCTTAAATTTTATTTTTTCTTACTTTTTGTATCCGAATCGGAAAGCGGTGAACAAAATACACCTACCTACCAAGTTTCAGCTATGTGATGCTTATAGTTTCAGAATAAAGTGGCTGTGACATACGGACGGACGGACAGACAGACAGACAGACAGACAGACAGACAGACAGACAGACAGACTTGACGAAACTATAAGGGTTCCGTTTTTTGCCATTTGGCTACGGAACCCTAAAAAGATTTGATTTTTTCGTGAGTTATAATAACAACTAAACAAACAGTTGTTTTACAGATTTCTCTTACAGTGCTTTCTTTGGAGCCTCAAGTGATTAGACCATAATAAACAATAAAATGTAAATTATTAAACATGTCCTAAACTAAGGAAGAGATCGGAGTATTTTTTTTCAATTTCTGTTCACATTGGAAGATAAGAGCCTCTGCACTGCCCAAAGTGAAATTCACACGAAAAAGCACCAATAATGCTGCAGGTTTTCAAATTATCAATGCTTTTTACTCTTTCACGGACAGTGACCACTTAACGTAGATCGTATATAATATCTTTTCTAACACAAATCTAAAGAAAAAACAGCTAAAATACTGTTTTTTCATTACAGGATTTTAAACTTCCGCGTTGCATTGCAATAAGTATTAGACATGACGGGTTAAACTTATGGGTTGATTCACGCACGAGTAAACTGACTCGTGAACACGGTAGTTGCAACACAGCCGAAACGTCGAGCAGTGAGTAATAGCAACTCATAAGTTTTAATTCGCGTTTAGACCCGTCATGTCTAATACTTAGTCTAAATGTTTCTTTCTATCATTTTATTTCAATTAAAACTGTTCAATAGCTCGGTAAACTTCGGATTCTGAACGTTGTTTCGGATTTAAATTTTGAATTTTGTATAGGAAATTGAAGCAGCGCGTAAATGCCCTTAACTTACTGTCAAACTTTTTTAAGTGCAGAAAACGGGTGGTGATGTATCTGAGAACTGGACCCCACTTCACATATCGGCTTATCTTCTCAATCTGGAGACTGTACGGCTTCTAATAGCCAACCACGCCGATCCGAACAAATGCGATGATAGAGGAAGAACGCCCTTGGACGTCGCTGGCTTGGTTATTAATATACCCATAAAGAAAACAGCGATCAAGTAGGTTTTCTACTCGTACATATTTATATCCTATGAAATCTATATGTAGATATGTTTTGTACCATGTTTGTAGAGTACTTGTACAGGCTGCCCCAAAAAAATGTGTCAAGCCAAAAAAATCATGCATGTATTTTAAAATATTCGCGCCACAGGCACACAGTGACCAAAAAGTGCCTTAAACAGAAATAAAATAAAATAAACTCCAGAACTAACAGAAACAGCGGAACATACACGGAGGGTGATTCGGATAGCCTTAGTGACACTATTTTTGGGATGCCTGTATACCTAAACCTGAGTAAGATTCTCATAAAAACATCATCGCTTCTGGTCTAGCCAGTTTTGTACTTTGTCATGTTCACAAATAATTTGATATTCCTCAGATTCACTGAAGTACTTCAAGCTCTCTTAGATGCCGGTGGACAGCACAACGCTATGATTGAAGATCACAAGAAAAAACATCAAACTCCGCTTCATACTGCCGTGGAGTTGGAAAACTTGGACGCCGTGAAGTTATTGCTAAGCCATGGTGCGGCTACGGGTTGTTGGAATCAATACGGGGACACCCCGCTGCATGTGTGTGCTAGAATGCGGAACAATGACATTTGGGAGGTAACACAAATGAAATCTTTTCTTTCCTTTCTCTCTCTCTTTCTCTACGAGATCGATGGGCAGGGCACATATCGTGAAGAAGTGATGGCGGTTGGGGCAGAAAAGATCTAGATTGGAGACCCTTAGAGATAAGATGGCCAGACGACCTTGTAAAAAATGCAGACCGCTCACAACCAGTCGCTGTGGGAAACCGTGGGGGAGGCTTGTGTTCCGCAGTGGACGTCCTTTGGCTGATAATGATGTTAATGATGATGACAAATGAAATTGAAATTGACATATGGTTTCCTTCAACTGAATTTAATATTCTTACTATACTCTTACAGGTGTTACTCGCAGATAAGCCTGACAAGATAGATAGTAAGGGAAGAACGCCGTTACAAGTAGCCATCCAATATGGCTGGCTTCAAGGAGCGGAACAGGCGCTTAACTGTCGTGCTGACGTCACGTTGCAGGTACGCATATTCCCATCATCTTATCCAAGTAATGTCAGTCAGTTGGACAGTGTTATGCAAAATGGTGTCAAGTGACATATTGGTCATTTCGAGATAAACGCGCTTAAAGATTTTCAAGGTCGTCACTTTTAAAAATTGCTGTATCTTCGTATTTACACGGCTTACATGCCTGGAAATTGGCATAACTACAGAATGAGATGTATATTTTATGCATTTGATGTTCATTTGTGTGCATAATAATTATACAAGTAGATAAATGCAATTCAAACACTTAAAACCTTTTGGCTTTAATAGGATATCGTTGCAAATAATTTGCTAAAAGGTTTTAAAGTACTTTGAATCCTTTTTGCAAAACTCTTTTAAGAATCCCATTAGTATTAGTTTTATAGTCAAACAGTTTCAACAACAGAGTTTTCTATATTTAAATGATTTATTTATTTAAATATCATTTGTTTTATCTTGTAGAAGTTTATAAAAAGCGTTACCTTCAATAATTCTAACGTTCTGGTGTATCCACACACTTTTTCTGGATTTTTGCGCTTCATTATTTAATTCGCGTATTTCTATGCATTTTGTAGTACTTGATTATTAACTAAACGGCTGCCCATGGCGTAATCAGTACAAAATACAACTTAAGGTGATAGCTTGATCAATCAAGACCTATAATCATAACCCCGGGGATATATTTTAAAAATATATTTTTTGTTTTCAATTTGTATGTACCTTATACTTCTAAAACCTCAGTAAATTGCTTCTTCTTTTTTTTTGCCAGATTTTAATAATAAAAAATACAGATATTAAAACTTTAGACTCTTACATCCATAGTTCACTATAATTTTATTCAAAAATAATAAGATGCCTCCGTAAAATCATAAGAAAAATCTGTATTTTTTTTAAGTTTATTCAAAAAGAAGTCTGAATAACATAAGATAACTATTAATAAAATAAAAATCCTCTGTTCTATTATAAGGATTTTGGAATACATAGGTGTTTTTGTTTAAAGTACCTAAGTCAAACTGGATAGATTTTTAGGAGTTATTGGGTTGAATAATCTTTTTAAATGAATTATGACTAGGATGACTAGTCGATCTGTCAGGTTTAAAGACCCGTGCAAAAAAAACCACAGCTCTTTAAACCTGACAGATCAAGAATTTAAAAACACAATAATTTTAGTATTTCTATTAATAAACATGGACTTGAAACCTTTTTGTTAAAATAAATTCAGCAATAATAAATCGCTAAACGGTATCAAGAACACATGAAACCTTTTTGCAAATATCAGTATATCCAATGGATTGTTTCGCAATACGTTATTTTGTGAAATAACTTTTAATTTATATTTTTCCGAAGTTAGACCTTTGGGCGACCAGTTAGAGGACGTTTTTGCGAATCCAGTGGTACCAATAACTCCATACCTGATTTTTGGTCACTTGACACCCTTTTGCATAACAGTGTCCAGTTATGCTTACATCTATTTATCTCAATGACATGGTTCCGATCCATTAAAATGTTGTATCTTTTTAGGGACATGATGGAAAAACTACTCTTCATATAATGGCAGAAGACATAGCTGGATGCTTTGACAGTAAAAGAGATTATTATGATGAAGAAGAAAAAATATTTGTACAAAGAGTGATTTTCAAAATTATAAGTGTGGCTAAGGAAAAAGATGCTATCGACTGCTTTGATAAAAAGGGGACAACTGCTCTATTCCTCGCTGTGGAACATGGCAGAAATGTTATCGTAGATAAACTTTTAAAGGAAGGTGCATCAATAAAACATACAGTTAATAACGTTAATGTTCTTCATGTTGCGGCGGAACAAGGCCACGAAAGTGTTCTACAAATTTTACTAGATTTTGATAAGCACGCCACACAGTTGATGATAAACAGCCTGAGTAATCAGGGATATGGACCGATACATTTGGCAGTTAAAGGAAATCATTGTGGTTGCGTTGATGTTCTCGATCAATACCCTATTGCTGATCTATGCCTCAAAACCGGCGTTAACAATGAGAGTTGCGAAATACCGTACCCCAAAGATACAACACCATTACACATCGCTGCTAGCAACGATAATTTGGATATAGCTAGAACAATATTGCGACGTTATTATTACGATAATAAAATTCCACTACAAAAACGCGATGGAAATGGTTGGTGCCCACTTCATTCAGCTATTTCAAAAAGTAATATTAAATTTATTAAGTATCTAGTTTTAGACATCAACGACAGTTTAATCGCAGCGACACACGCGAAAAAGCCTGAGACTGCTTTAGATATGATTTTACAACACGTTGCGAATCCAACAGCTTTCTTGAGAGATTTACTTGATTCATGCATTTTGTATAATGTTGAGAACATAGTCGAAATATCTTACCTGGTTCTGATGCCAAACAGCAGTGATGACACGCCTAACCAATACCGCAAAGAAGAAATGGATGTGATCGAAGAGCTTCTAAGCACGGGAGACGAATTCAATCAAAAGGGACTTCTACTTCATCCTCTGATAGAGAGTTTCATTTATCTAAAATGGCAGACAATGAAACCGTATTACATATTTATTGCATCAGTATATACTGTTTTCCTAGCTTGGTTACTTGCTTATCAAGTATCAGTCTTCAATGACAAGGATATTTGTAAAACAAAACCAAATTTATCATTATTGGTAGGCGGGGGTTTTCTTATATACTTTTTGACTATGTTGATTATTATACAAGTAAGTAATAAGTACTTCGTGTATAACAAATATGTATGCAATTTTTTGTAACTTTCGAAAGTAGTTATATTCAAAATGTGTTGATTTATTGCATCGTAACTAAGCATATAACTATCACCGCATCAACTAATCGAATATTCATCTAAGCCATTTTCATTTCATTGCAAAAATATATATGTTTCAGACTGTTCCACAGCTTACTTGAGTATTGTTTTGTAGAAAAACTGATAACTAATATAATTTGAAAATACTTATTTTAGGAGTTACTAATGAATTATGAGGGCAAACACTACTTTTTGAAATGGAGGACCGTGCTAAAGTTAGGGTCACTATTGCCAGCTCTGATCGTGCCTCCAGCAATGGGGAAGTCTGAAACGGCTGAGTGGCCACGCCACGTGTCCTCGGTGGCTCTGTTCCTGGTCTGTTTACAAATGATGAACCTCCTCTCGCAGTTCCCGAGTTGGGGATATTACGTTGTCATGTTTAAAAATGTGGCATTCACTTTTCTTAAGGTGAGCCACATAAGTGTTTCTTTTTTGTTGACCCGTGCATAACTGAAGTACCTGAATAGTTGAGTATTAATGGTATTTTTTTTGTTTCAGATTCTTGCAAGTTTTTCCATTCTCCTTGTTTGCTTCGCATTTAGTTTCAAGATACAATTCCGTTCAAAGTATCCTTTCGATGGTCCCTGGGACGCAATTGTGAAGACCCTCTTTATGCTGAGCGCAGAATTTGAATATAACAACATCTTTGATCCGAAAGAGGCTGCAGATCTCGGCTCGTCATTTGAAGTAGTTCGCGTCATATTAGTCGCCTTCCTTGTGTTGGCTGCCATTGTTCTCATGAATATGATGGTCGGTGTTGCCGTCGATGACATCAATGAACTCAAGCTCCACGGAAAAATTGGAAGGCTAGAAAAGCAAGCCCACTTCGTCAGATCTTTGGACAGGCTCAACTACAATATCTGGAATCAATTATTACGGTTCATGCCACAAATTTACCAAAGACGCAAGTTTCCATTTCAAATAAAAATCTTACCAGGGGACGTTTTGGAACAATATCCAGAATTTGGGTACAATATCAAAGGGCTGCCGAAACGAATCAAAGACGAATTTTGTAGTATCGCCCAAAAAAATGACGAAAAGAATGATAGTGAGACAAATAAATGCGTGCAGTTAAGGAATGAGAAAGACAAAAAGAAAATTTTTGATGACACAGTTAAACGGCTTAATGATTTAGAAGCATCGATAAAAGAAATGAGGGGTGATTTGAATTCAAAAGTAGACCTCCTTATCAGGCAACTTGAAAGTAAGATTCGTCCGAGACTAGTTATTAATTCTCGGCCGAGACCAAGAAGAAGAAAAAATCTCGCCCGAGAATCGGCAAATTGATAAAAAAATTGAATATTCATTATAATTAATGTTTAATACTTTAATAAAGTAAAACTTAGGATTGACAAATCCAAATAAATAGCTTAAGAAAAAAAAAACATTGAATTTTTTAATTTTCATGCTTTAAAAGCGCGCGACACGCGTCCCGTCTATTCTATATTAAGGCTTAGATATTCCATTTTTACGATGTTTCGATTGAGTTTAAACATGGAAACACTAATTATTTAAATCTCGAATCTATATATGTTATAGAAGAAGATTACTAGAAAGCTGGATTGTGGTTGGAAACACGATTGTAATTACTTTGCTCGATAATAATTGCCTCAGAAGTGGGCCCCTTTTTTTTCGTATTTTCTATGTAGTTTTCAAATTATTGGACTTATATTTATGAAAATCACATATTTTAGTAGGTAATTCCATTCTACACATATACATGTTAAAATGATTTCAAAATGTTTGTTATTTAGATCAGAATAACGAAATATCTAAAAACACTTTATTTGACCTATTTCGACTTTTTTGATCTTGATTTGCTCAAGCTACAAAGATGTGAGGAACAGAGGATTATAAGAATATACATTTTGACCACATAAGTGAGATCTCAGCTATGAATCAAATGATTTTTTTTTAGTTTTTATCGGTGTTATGTTCAGGCAAAGAAAGGTCCATTTTTTTCATTAGTCTGTATTCTTTCTTACAAGCAGCAAATTCTTCCAATTGTCTTTTTAAGATTACTTTAGACACCAAAGATGTTTAGGGCGTCCAATCGTTTTTTTCCAGTTTTATTAACATATTCATTCATAAAACACTGATTTAGTGATTCTCACACTTGTGACGATGGTGATTCGCGCAACGACTTTGACGCAACAGTTGATCGTCGTGTCATCTCTGTTCTATACATGCAAGCAGAAATAGCGCTATCTTTTTATTCAAATGACAAGCACGAGATACCATTTCCTCATTCCCCTTGACGCCACTGCGAACGCTGGACCTATGTCAATTTTTGCAATTTTATTTGCGTACTTAATTACGTAAAACACCTAAGAACTAATAATAGCTAATTTCGCCGCGCCGCGTCACGCTCAGTTGGATCAGCACCAGTCTTATACTAATCAAAGGTCGCGAGTTCAAATCGGGGGTATCATGAATATTTTTCTACATAGTCACAATATTTTTTAGAAAACGAAATAAGTATTTATTTTAATTTTTGGACATTTCAACATTTAAAATAAAAAAAAATAAAATAAAAACTAATTAAATTTTTAGGTTTTTTTTAAAGTAGCAAATCCTATTAAAAAAACTACATAACAATGAAAATAAATTTCAAAAAGAAAATTAGTATCAAAAACATCATCACCATGCGGATAAATCTCCTCAATGCCATGAGGATGGAACCCCCAACCTCTACGTGTTAAGCAAAATAAAAAGAGAAAGGCTGTAGCGACATATATAATTGTTGTGAATAAATGAACTATATTTTTGTACCAATCGTAGAGATGAATCCGTTTCTATAGTAACAATATAAACAAAAAGCATAAAACACTCATGTCAAATTATTGTAGTTTTGAACATTTTCTCTATTTGGAAAAATCAGAGCTAAACCATAACTGTAGGTTTAGCAGTAATCTCAAATGCTAAAGCTGTGCCCTGGTGACTCTAGTATATTGGAGACGAGAAAATATTATATGAATTTGAGGGAGGGAGAAAATTATTAGGTGATAGGTCTATATTAATTTTATTTATTTATTTACATCTAGACTCCTGTGACAAAATACAAACATTGGAGGTTAAGTTAAGGTCGGTCTAGCTCTTTTCGTGTATGGAACTCAGGTTTCCATGTTATTTACGTACGTACGTACACATTTTCTGAATCGTGTAGTAATAATGCATTGACTATCTATCTCTTATTTGGTGACATGGACTTGAGCGACGAACATGGAGATTACTCAGTATAATCCAATTATATTTGCATTCAGAAATGTCAAATCTGAATAATTTTTTCAATTTTGTTCTGTCGAAAATGTGTGGAGACTGTCTTAATTTTATTTTTATAACCGTTCCTCAAATTGCTGTTACTGAATATCCAAAACAACTTTGGTGTTTGTGACACATAATAATTCTATTAATCTTGTAGTTAGCGCCAAATGGCGCTTCGGGGTCACGAAGGGTTCCGTACCATTATCTATGAAAATGGCATAAACATCATATCTGTTGTCAGGGAGT
This sequence comes from Pyrausta aurata, assembly GCA_963584085.1. Lineage (NCBI taxonomy): Eukaryota > Metazoa > Arthropoda > Insecta > Lepidoptera > Crambidae > Pyrausta > Pyrausta aurata. The sequence continues at coordinate 5,831,594 of OY757275.1, read as the reverse complement.
CCCATACAAAAGATATGAAGTCCTAATAATGGGGCAGCCCCTCATTAGTATCTTTATCAGAGTAGATAAGTTGTATGAGAGCAACCTAAAAAAAAAACTGTTTTTTAAGTTTTTGTTTTTTCAACGGCAACATGAATACATCCTTCCTGAAAATTTCAACTGTCTTACTATCACGATTCATGAGATAAACCCTGGTGTTGCCCTTTCGGTGTAGGAACTCATGCTCATCATAATTCATTCCTTGTAGGGAGGTGTCTCAAAAATATTTTAAAATACATATTTTAGGCGGTGTGAGGTCCTTAAAAACCTACCAAGGAAAGGCATACTGTTACTTACAATATTATTCAATGCTATACTAAGATTACAACATTTCCCAACATTATGGAAAGTGTCCATAATTAATATGGTTCCCAAACCGGGAAAGCCACCCACAGAAGTTACCTCATACAGACCCATTAGTCTTCTCCCGCTGCTGTCGAAAGTTTTCGAGAAAATAATAACGAAACGCATACTTCCAATACTAGAGGAACAGAGGATAATACCGGACCACCAATTTGGCTTTCGTGCAGACCATGGAACGACAGAACAAATACACCGAGTAGCTCATACAATACGTCAAGCTCTGGAAAAGAAGGAATACTGCTCGGCTGTGTTCCTTGACATACAACAAGCTTTTGATCGGGTGTGGCACAAGGGCCTTATATACAAGCTAAAGCTACACTTGCCTAACACTTTGTATATGATATTAAAGTCATACCTACAAAACCGAATGTTCCAAGTTAAATGTGAAGGCCACCTTTCTTCCTTCGGCCATATTGAAGCGGGAGTCCCACAGGGCTCGGTACTTGGTCCAATATTATACACCCTATATACCGCTGACCTACCTGACTCGGAGGAGGTGGTAATCGCGACGTATGCAGATGACACTGCAGTCCTCTCCTGCAATAAAGACCCAAATATTGCAACCTCAAAGTTGCAGGGATGCCTAGACAGGATCGGTCTATGGCTGAAAAAATGGAGAATACGAGCTAGTCCAGGGAAATCTGTTCACATAACTTTCACTCTAAAGAGAGGAGACTGCCCACCTGTGACACTCAACGGTGCTGTCTTACCACAAAACACAACAGTCAAATACCTGGGCATTCACCTAGACAGAAGACTAACCTGGCGTGACCATATAGAGGCTAAAAAGGAACAAGCAAACAAAAAGCTCAGAGATGTTTACTGGCTAGTAGGTAGACAATCAACACTCAGTCTTGAAAACAAAGTCCTGATTTACAAAGCTATCATAAAACCAGTATGGACATACGGTATTCAGATATGGGGATCAGCGAGTCATTCGAATGTGGAAATCCTTCAGCGCTTTCAAAATAAAGCACTTAAGATATTGACCAACGCACCATGGTTCATTCGAAACACGGAAGTGCATGAGTACCTAGAAATACCTACTGTTAAGGAAGAAATAAAAAGGTTTTCAGAGCCCTATAAACAGAGACTTAAAAAGCACCAAAACCATCTAGCTGCTAAGCTCATGGACACGAGCGACTGCATAGCTCGGCTGAAAAGAAAGAAACTAGCTTCTATATGATGAGGCACACACCAAACAATGCTTTTGTTAACGCCAAAAATACGAGATGACACATCATTGGGTGTGCACTCGCAACGGTCCTATTACATAGATTACCAAATCTGATTAAAGCCAAAAGGGGCTGATTGCAGATAGAGAGAAAAAAAAAAAAAAAAAAAAAAAAAAAAAAAAAAGGCGGTGTGATTAGGATATAAAGAAACCCATGCCAAATTACAGTTTTATAGTAAAAAAGGTCTATAAGCTAGACTACAAAAGTCAAACATGGCAAAACCATATATGGTTTATCAAAGTAATTGTGTGGGTGCGGTGCTCTAATTAACAAACCTAGACAGTTGAAATATGGCATCTAGCTAGGTAGGTTATAATGTGTAAGCGAAGGAAAAAATCTGAAAACAAAAGAAAGTTTTTTAATTGTAGCGTCTGAAACCGTTATAATTAAGTGGATGGAAGCTTGCACAAAATATGTATTAATGATTTATGAATAAGCAAATAAATATTTCTATAAAAAGTTATGATATCCCAACAAAAACATCAATGTGAAAAATGATAGCCAAGTTCAATGCTCAGTATATTTGATAGTGAACTTCGCCGAAAAAAGTATTGCATCTAAATGAGAGATTACTACTAACTACTTTTGCCTTACTATTTTCTTACTTTCTAACACATGATAGTCAAGTCATTTTTATAGTTCAGGCTGATATTATGCGAGTATTTTAAGCGTGGTGTGGGTGACCTCGATAGTAATTACTTTAAACCATTAATTTACTTGAACCATTTCACGGGACATCCAAAATATACGCGGGCGACGTCGCGGGAGACGACTAGTAAATAAAAAACTTTGATATTATTAAAGGATTACTGAAACGATAAAGAAACCTTTGTCTTTAATTTAGCTTTCCATATTTGTAATGTTAAACGGAAGCGTGAAACATACTGCGCAGACCCTAGATAAACTGGGAACAGGGCAAGAGAATGATGATGATGATTTGAAATGTTATGAATTTCAGTGTGTAAAAAAAACCATGACAAAATTCTCGTGATGGGTGAACTTTGACTTATATACCTACTGGTTTGTACGGAACCCTAAATTTGAAGTGCCATATCTGTAATGGTCTTCAGTCATCATCAATTGGAAGACTGATGGAAGATAGTAGTGAGACTATAACTGTGTCGACAAAAAGGATCTTAATATAAACCACCTAAATGTTATTACATTACATTTCCTACACCTATGGGTTGGCTGGAAGAGGTATCTTTTAGGGATAAGCCCACCTTTGTTCACATTGTGACTTCTTGTACCTATTTTCTGTACATCTTATAAGTGCAATAAAGAATATAATAAATGTTATCGGATATTCTCTCTTGTTTTTATAATGGTTACAGGTTGCTGGCATAAAGTGCTGACCAGTCGTGTGAGAATGAAATGCCACTCTTTGCGTTCCTTGTTCTTTCGATAAACGTTTAGACTAAAAAGCATGTATGGTGTACTAAAGAAACCATTTTGTAAAAGTTCTTAGGGGTTCTGCTAGATGGCGTGGGTATGTTACTTACAAAAGCGCATGAAGTATCTTATTCAAGAAAATTTTGTTCCTTAAATAAACACTAGATGGCTTAATTATACACGAGATTTGTAAGACAAAGTTGACAGAAAAAGTTTTGTGCGGGGGTGCTGGTGGGGGAAGCGCCCCGCACTTTTAACAAGGGGGCGGGGCTTATGAGATAATTTGACGGAATAAGACGGCCTTAATATTGTGTTCTTTGACAAACAAAAGATAAATAAAAAGCAAACATCATTACAGGAAAGGCAAACCACATCGCGCTGTTGCAGCGCTGTTATTTACAAACTTGTATCACCAGAACTAAGTAACTAACTTCTGTGATTCGTTATTCAAAATCCAGTAATTTACTAAGGCCCAGTTGCTTGATCGATGAATAACTCAACTGATAATTGAGTGGCAACCAGTGGTTGAAAATTTAGGAATGTGAGCGTTTGAAAAAAAAACAACCAAAGCTCATCAATATGCCCATTGTGAAATTTGTTTAAGCATTTTTTTCTAGAAAACCCGCAAAATCGAAATATTCAACCGCTGGTAACGACATTTATCCATTAGTTAAGTTAACTATCGCAACCGGGCCTAAGTACGAGTAAATACTAATTAGATGCCGTCGTATATTAAACCTGGTGGCTTGAGATGCAAGTAGATGAATATATTTTGCAAGTTTACAGGTTTAGCGCCAGAATTGAAGTTAATTTTAACAATTTAAGTACATGCCCAAGTCAGAGGCTTTTGCGATAAAAAAACTTTTTTGGCACTCAATATAAGTTATTATTACTAACCCACTATGGACCAACGTCTGAAATAAAATATTTGAATTTGAATTTAAATATATATTAAAATATGATAAATAAACAAATGCTTATTCAAGAAAATATTGTATAGGCGCTTGATGCTCTAACGCAATAGTTACCGTGCAGTTATAAAAAAATACACATTAAAAATAATAATTTGAAAATCGGAATACCCAAATCACGATAGCTTATACTTTACTCGATAGAAAAAGAAACAAAGAGAGCTCTGAATAAAACGCGAATCGTCTAAAAGTATCTGTGTGTTGTGTGTTGCGTAACAATGAATCACCATACATCAACAAAAAAGGTCGTGCGTCCGCTACCGGCAAAACAAGTCATTACGTCATACAAATAAAGATCAAATTCGCTAGCCAAGGTCACGGCCGAAATCAGTTGCTAAGTATCCATTGGGTATTGCAATCACAGACTGCACAATATTTTAATCTACGTGTATAATTGTAAAACTGAAGTCAGTTTGTTTTTTTTTGAACGCGCTAATCTCAGTAACTCCTGGTCTAAATAAAAAAAAAACTTTTTGTGTTAGGTATATATATTATTTATCGGGGAAGGCAAGGCGAGGCCAGCGGTACTATTTTTTTTTATAAGGGTCGCTTTAGAAGTGATACTCCGGGCCGCAACATGAAATTCTCAGTCGAGATTGGCCATGCAGGCATGGGCTAGGCTGGCGGGTCACGGTTCGCAGGCTCCGCAGGTTGAGTTCAACTGCTATTTCCGGTCGTGCCAGATTGCTGTCCCATCGGGATATGAGAGTGAAAGGAATGTTGAGTGCACCTGTGTTTGCGCACACACTTGTGCACTATAAATGTTCCGCGCAGTCGGATAGTCGTTGTGACTGGCCACCGTAGTCGAAATCGGCTAGGGGACTATTATTATTATAGCTACATCATACGAAAAGTCGCGAGGGATTGCTATTATCTTATAACATGCACCTCAAACCCGGGTTGCATCAAATTGCAAGTCTTAGTGAATTTCAGAGCGATCCGGGCTTCTCAAACGAACTTTTGATGCAGGATTAAAATAATTTACGTTTTACTTCGGAGAGCTCTCCTGAATTCATTTGATCGACGGACGCCTGATAAACTAGCTGTGAAACTGGTAATTTTCTCGGTTTACAACTTCAGCGTAGGTTTAGCTACTTCCTACTCGTACTCTTTTTGACGTTTCGGGTTATTGTGAGGGTTCGATACTAGATTAAAGACTAATCATGAGCAAAGGTCAGTGTTCTGTGTTTTGATAAAAGTAAAAAGGTAAAATATTATGTAAGCCTGTGAACATCCCACTGCTGGGCAAAGGCTTCACCTCCAGTATAAAGTGATATGAGCCATCAACTCCACCACGCGGGCTTAGTGCGGATTTGTAGAGGGGTGTTTCCAAGGCAAGCGACTAACCTTTTTGATGTTATCAAGAGGTAAAAAGTAAAGTTAGCTTGTCAGCATCCCACTGCTGGGCAAAGGCCTTACCTCAAATGTGAGGTAGTATGAGCCATACTCCACCACGCGGGCTCAGTGTGGATTGGCGGAGGGGTGTTTGCAAGGCAAGCGACCAACCTTGCTGTCAGATTTTATCAAGCCGCCCATAGGGCCTCAGACTGGGCTTAAAGACTAATATCAACCGATATTAGCCGGGACCAACTACTTAACGTGCCTTCCGAAGCACGGAGATGCTCGTGATATACGTCACTTATATGGTCGGAATGGTCACCCATCCAAACACCGACCGCGCCGTAAGTTGCTTAACTTCGGTATCACTACCAAAGCGCTGCCACCACTGCGCTACGAGCACCTCGATCAAGAGGTAGCTTTTGAGTAAATGATGATAGTCTAAGAGCCGGTGAAGATTGACCTTCACCGATCTGATAACTCGATGAGACATATTTTTTTTTATCAATTATTAATTTATAAACAAATATGCCTATGATAATTTTCCTATTAAAAAGTGTTTAACGGGGATAGTGAACGCCTACAGGCGTGAAAACAATAAAACATCTATTGTGTCTGGAATGGTGTTAAAGCTAGCCCGGAACGTGTTAAAGCTATTTTTAATTTAATTAATTTTAATAAAATTTTCTTTCATCTCCTTTACTCCTTTCATAACCGAGAGAGTTTTATCTCAATTGATAGTTTTCAACACACAAAATATACCTAGGTAGGCTTGCCCACTTATTTCTGTGCATGGCTACCCGTCAACTAGATGTGATCAGGTAAGTCAATATAGATAACCACATCGATCTGTTAACCAATCAAAATTGATATCATAGGTAAGATATTTTAATTAACTGCCTCGTTGGCGCAGCGGTTAGAGGGTCGCATTTTAAAGCGACTGCTGGGTCAGAGGTCCCGGGTTCGATTCCTGGGTTGGGACAAAAATATGTACCTGAGTTTTTCTGTTCAGAAATTCTAAGGGAAGCCCGAAGTTTGGAAGTTGGCGGTGTTTCACGCCCGTGCCTCGGAAAGCACGTAAAGCCGTTGATCCTGCGCCTGATCTCTCTCCGGTCGTGTCAGATTGCTGTTCCATCGGTATGAGAGTGTAAGGAATAGAGAGTGCACCTGTGTTTGCGCACACACTTGTGCACTATAATATGTCCCGCGCAGTCGGTTAGTCGTTGTGACTGGCCACCGTAGTCGAAATCGGCTAGGGGGACTATTATTATTATTATTTTAATAAAAAAATTAATCATTAGCCTTGCCTGCAAAAAATCGTACATAAATTATTATTGCTAAGCTATAAAGTTATAGGATTTAGCTATGATCTCTTATCAATAGGCAAACCATCATAGACATATTTGTTTTTAAAATGTTTATGTGATAAAAAATTGCCTAATCGTCGATCTACCACGGTCTCCTTTACTATGATAAATGATGACGTGGGATGAGATGATGATGAGTATAACTAGTTTACTTTTCGTTATAGAAATCGGCTTAGTCTTTTTTGCATGAAAACGGATTATACACGATCAAAGGTGTAGAAATATAATAACGTAAACATAGCTAAATCTAAGTTGTCGTGTGTTAGAACACAATGTATTTCTTTTTAAACTAAAAACAAAGAATGCAGTTTATAAACTCCGAAGCAATATTTCTCAACTACTAAAGGTAACTTAAATTTACCATTAATTACACACTGCGATAGTTAACACGGAACACGCCAGGATTTTAATGATCGTTTACCTAAAGTATCGGAGTTTTAATTTATTATTCCTTTGAGAGTTGCTGTTAAGATTTGTTGAGTATAATGTACATTGAACAAAACAAAAATTTGGTTGAAAACAGTCATGTTTGTTGTTACAATTTTGTCACTAGCCCATGCATAATAAAATAATTAAGCCCTGAAAAAGATAAATTAAAAAAAAAAAACGATTGTGTAGCCATGTCGTGTTGTGTTTGGTGATGTGCCATCCTATTTGTTTTTTCATCTAGTTTTTAATTCTCTATTTCTTAAATTTTATGGAAATTCGTTATCTTTGAAGCTGAATAGTAAAGAATCCGTTAGTAAAATAAAATAAAAAACAAGCAAATAGAGTCTAACCTGTTCATTTTAAGTCTGAAGTTTAAACTAAGCTTAGTTAGAATTTGGCAGAACACACTTTCATGTGAAGGTGTACGAGTAGATATCTACTATATAAAAATAAGTCTGGTTTTCCTTCCTGACGCTATAACTCCAGAACGCACGAACCGATTTCCACGGTTTTGTATTCGTTGGAAAGGTCTCGGGCTCCGTGAGGTTAATAGCAAAGAAAATTCTCATAAAACGGGGCCGGGGCGGGATGGGGCTGGGGGCGTAACGAAGTTCGCTGGGACCGCTAGTTTATTATTATAAGTATGAATGTACATTTATTTTATCTTTATGAGTCGTATTATAAGAATGTAATCCAGTCCAAAAAGCAAAAATGATTAAAATAAAACCATTCATTTAAAGAGATTTTTGTAATTTTACGACCGCAATTAAAATACGCATACCATTTGTGACCAAAAAATTAATCTCAGAAATTCTCTGTCGGCAAAAATACAAATTAAAAATGTGATTAGGAATAAATCAATTTGGGCGTAAAGTGCTGACTAGCTCACCTAAAACAAGGCTTTTGCTTACTAATGATACCTTCAAAACGCTTTTTAAAGGCATGCAATACCTGAACAATAGTTTCTTTGAGTTCAAAGCGTTCTATGCAAAATACAGAATGAATTCGCAATTCTATGCGATGCAATTAGGGCCTTTGTCAAAGGACAATTATTTAAAAAATGCCAGTCATATTTGCTTACGCGGATATGTGCTAGATAGCTTTTATTTTTATTTATTCTATATTTTAGGCTACAGATTATAACAATGCAGGCCCATATGATAAATACCTTAAAGTCTTACATTCATACAAAATAAATATATCAATTAATCAAATAATACACTATTGTTTTTTTCTTCAACTGTTACTAAATGGTATTCATTAGATGTGGGGAAATACTTAGGGAGGGTATCGTGATTGATAGTTACCTGAACCTATGGTTAAATATCGTTACCAGCAGTTGAATATTTACTATTGAGCGTGTTTTGAAAATAACTACGGTGCACACTCGCCCCTCACGCACCGCGCTTTCGCATCCCCCGCGCCCCTGTGCCCCGCAGGCAAAGTCACAATGTAGCGGTTTTCTCACAGAATTGTGTTGAGATGGTAGGTACGTAGTACGAGTATGTCATACTAAAATTTCATGCTATAACCAAGAAGCTTTGATCAAATGTGATTCTTTGTTCTAATGCTCTGTATGTAGAACAATAAGTCATTTTTTTTCAATAAATAAATACGATATTTTTACACTATCATATGACGTCAAATAAAGTTCAATGATATTGTCTAGAATGTTTCTTAACACTTACAGTGTCATATTTGAATTCTTAAAGATGTAATTAATAAGAAACCAAAAAATGCGCACGGGCGGGACTCGAACCAGCATCTTTCTGGCTTGCCGGGCCAACTGCTCTTCCAATAATTGAGCTACCGTTCTGTCGGACAGTCAGCCAGATAGATGCTGGTTCGAGTCCCGCCCGTGTGCAATTTTTGGTTTCTTATTTCATCTTCAATAATATTGTCATCCCAAAATAATCTCCTGGTGATTACTAGCTCAAAATCCAATATTATTTACCGACGTACGCGGTAATATGGCGATTATTATACAAGCCAGGGCTCAAACTGCGATCCGAATTGACAGTGAGCCTATAAAATCTTATTATTCCCATATTTCGATCTTGCGCGTGTGGATTACAAAGATGGCCACAGTGTAGTGGTATGAGCAGTAATGCACCAGTGAATGAAATCGTACGAATTCAGTATGATTGTTAACGTACATATTAGAAGAAAAATAAACCGTCTGAATTACTTGCAACCATCGCGAACCACACAATTGACCATGGCCAAGTTGCGTGATCTACAGGATGACATTAAAAACATTGGCAATATTTTACACTAAGAACCTACTCATGATTCATAGTCCATTCCACATATTGAGATGAAAATCTATTGAAATAAACTATCATATGATGAAACCGAGATAAATCATATAAAACACTTAAGAATTGATTATTGCTTCAAGTGAAACTAATAAATTAGTTTAAGATTTTCTAAAATTGACAGATAATATCAAAGTATAAAAAAAAATACTCCGCCTAAACGGATCCCGGAAATCAGAGTGAAACTTAATGATTTTTTTCGGTTAGATCAAATCAATTGATTTTCATTTTAATATGTGATAGGGACTATAAATCATGAGTAGGTTCATAGTTTAAAATATTGCCAATGTTTCCAAAGTCACCCTGTATAGGTTCAATGTCGTTTTTTCTTCAAATCACGCACAACCGTAAATATTCAACTGCTGGTTACGACCTTTAACCATTAATTGAGTTATTTATCATTAATCGATCACGCAACTTGGCTTTAAGCACAGCTACAAGAGCATAGTAAAATCAGCCAAAATTTACAAATTACTATGCAAGGATAGCAGCCCTGGGCGTCAATTACCGTATTTTCGGCATCTACTGTTGGACATGTGTTGGACTACAGTAGTGCTATTGTAACACATCGTGTGCTTAAAGTCAGCAGCATTGAAAGGTTACACGCCGCTGTCAGAATAAGGAGGTATAACAATTGTATTCTCGTCCTACAACTGATGCACATCTCAATGATGACTCAATTAACGGAATTGAGGCCCTGCATTGGCAAGAATCTTCATGCCTTTGAATACGCCACTACGCGACGTCAACTGTATTGCAACAGTGGGCCAAGTAGTTATTATTTACAGAATAAATTCAACCTGGCAATTATTATTATTTTGTGCATAAAAGTAACTTACCGCTTTTCTTACATTTGGACTATAGCCATGTCATGGGATGTTGAAGGGCCCAAAGTTATAGAACATTACGGGGTATTTCCCCTTTCCGTACCTATTATGATTTATTCTGTTTCTGTTAAACTGTTATAGTTCTCTGATTGCACCTTTATACCTCCAGAGAAATAACTTTTACCCGATATTTTTACCTGTTAGAAGAAAATATGCTTTTGTGAGGAAAATTGTTTGAAACAGTTGATAATTTATGACAAAACTGGCGCGAAATTGGAAAAAGTTGGGACATTATTCAAGCATTTTGTTGTTTATACTCAAATATTGTACACTTTAATTGTACCGACTCTCACAAGAGAAAAGTTTTGTGCGCTTTGATATTAAACACTGTTTTCATGAAATATTAGGGATTGGTTACCTAATTATATTTATAGAAGCAAGTGTAAGAAAGAAACAGCATAACAGACACAATTTTGAACACAAATGAAAAAATAAAACAGATGAAACAAGACAAAAAAGCAACATAAACAAACAAAACTGACAAACATAGATAGGTCGGACGAGAACTCCATTATTATTTCAATAGAAGCAAACCCAGTGTCCGTTGTGTGTCTGTAATGTCCCAATCAAGAAGACCTAACTCAGCATGCTAGGCCCTGTAGAGAAGGCATCTAAGGCAGAAAAGGCTTCAACGCATTGCTGCTCCTTCCCCTGTCATACTCTTCATCTTCGACAATTGTGGCAAGAAATGCCGTGCCACAATCAGACTCCTTAGCCGGAGACAATGAACCCCGTAGTGCAGAACTCCATGATACTACTACAACTATCATCTGTAAATATGCTGTGGCCAATGAGGAAAGAAGGTGCAAGTCTTCATCATCAGTACAAAATTATCACGAAATTACTTACAAACATTGGTCAATTTAACATTGTAATATACAATTGTATGCGCCAGACAACACACCAATTGTCTGGTTTCGTGATAAGGAATTTCTTCCTTGTGTTACGAAGTAACAGACAACGATTACTTAAGACGGGGACGTATACTTAAATACATATAACATCCATGACTTAGGTACAAATGTTCATGCTCATCACCCAAACATTTGCCCCTTGTGCGATTCGAACCCGCGACGGCCGGTATAATAGTCAGTAGCCCTAACCAATACACCAAACGCGTCGTTAGTCAAATATTTCTGTACTAAGTAAAATTCTGCTATGGAAGGATCAGTACCTATTGTATAAATTAAATCGTTTTAGAAATAATGAAAACGTCAGTAAGTCACTTGTGTTGCCGGGTAAATAACGCAGCAGCACTGTTATTATAATTTTCTAATGGAGCATTATAATTGTGAGTGCATGAACCATAGACAAACTGAAATAATAGACGCCGCTGAAAGGGCTTTGGATTTTTTACTATGAAGCCTGGCTCACTTAGTATTTTGATATCGAAATGGCGTCCACAGCTGATACTTTAAAACAGATAGATCACATCAAAATAAATCAAAAGTGTATATACTACTACTACTATACTGTGTACTCGTATATATTCAGGTAGAGCGACTTAAAGTGTCAGGTTTTCGAATTGTAAGTTACCTGTTGTCGGCCTGTTTCTGGCAAAACGTAACAGTTTAGGATACTTTATCATCATATTATTTTGATTGTAAAATATTTTTTATAAGGTTTCATTAATAGCCGCTACTTTTAAAGAATATATAAGTACCCACATTTAATTTGATGGAAAATGGCTCTCTAAATTTTATCATCTCTATACTATATTATATTATTTATTATCGTGTTATCTATGGAGCACCTTGTCTATGCCCTGGACTCTGAAATTAGGCCGCGTTCGCCAGTCGGCCGTTATCCAAAGGAAATTATTTCGATTCCATGCAGGAAACAAACGCCTAGAATGGGTTTCGGTTAGCCCGATTAGTATTCCATTTGTTTACATTCTGTGCTGTTCATTTTGATAATTGTGTGAATACATAGAACATTACATAAAATAAATAAAAAAGATCGCACAAATGGAGCAATAAAAGTTACAGACAGCAAAAAAACAATTTACCACGATTAATTAAATAGATATCTCCTAAAACGAAAAAAGGTAACTTGGTTGTAGAGAGTTAAGGAAACAGAGAGAAAAAAAGTACATCTACTTACTTCACATAAAAAATATGCAGCCGACAATATACAGATATTTGCAGGTTTGGTGATAACGAAAATGTAGTAAATGAACTTTACTTTAGAACTCATATGCCAAATAAACTTCTGATAAATTGCTGTTTAGAAAAATTGTACCAAAATTAAATATTGTTACGGCAAATAATAAAGCAGCTATCCAACGCGGCAACGCAGCCCGCATACTTATAGTCTTCTCCAGAATAAATTCTCGCCACAAAGAAATGTTTTTTTTTAAAGTAGGTTTCAAGATTTATTTTATGATTGGTACATGTCTTTGTTTTAATTGTTTCTTGTTTGCTTTTTTTCGTATAAATTATTTGGATATGAACACACTTTGCTCTCACTTCCTTACGAGTATTGATGAAATCTTCATTCGAGTGTCTTGAACGTGTTTTAAACGAGCGTAATCGTTTACATTCATGTATTACAGGATTAAGTATTACGTGCTTTCTGTTCGTTTTTAATTAAAAAGAAATCTCAATACGGTACAGTACTTCAGATACGTTTAGAATTAACCTTTTCACGCACGACTGATAGCCCACATGAATTTATACACGTGTGTTATATTTCTTCTTTGAAATAGGTAGTTGCTCATTCAATGTGAGTGCCACTCTCAGTAAGGGATTTTTGTACATAACTTTTCATGTTTTGGAGTAAAAAGGCTTTTTGTAGTTGTACGTATACGTGAGAGCAATGAAACTGCGGTGGTACATGTATGAAATATTAAGTTCGATTAATATTTTTAAAAAATCTTACAAAGGGCAATGGCCGGTGATGTATTGCTAAATTAAAAAATGAAAACTAAATTGAATTGTTTTTACTCTTTATAGATTTATCGAATCAGTCTGGGTCGTAAAGATATTCGTTTTAGATTGTCACGCACTGTTTTTAATTTCAATAAATTTTCACCAATAAACGTACTTTGACTTTTCTAGTCATCCACTAAATTGAAACAGAAGAAAAGAGATTACTACTACTACTACTATTTTTGAATCACTCGCTTCACGATGGCGAGTGTTTTTCGTTTGAATACAAGTCAAGGAAAATAGCTCGTTTTCGAATGAAAATCACTCCCCATATCCAAGCGAGTGATTCAAAAATAGCGCCCCTGGGCCGACACCGAACCTCACCATGACCGTGCTAGCAGCGTATCAAACACGAAAAGCATAACAATACGCTTTTTATACCCACTGAACGGATCTACAGCGTTCTGTCTCACCGTTATATGGAGAGAGAGCAAGCGAGGGTATACCGAGCATGCCACGCGACGGTGATGGTCAGTAACGAAACGGTCTTGTGGGAACAGTGTCATAGTTTTCAATACAAATATTACTTTTTTGATATATGTATATATTTGCCTGATAGGTCGTTTTATGCTAAGGTGTAGTGGGCCCAGACCTTTACAATTACATAGATAATTGATTTAGAAAATGGCCTGTGAAGTTTTGGAAAAATACAAAATTACATTACATTGTCTCGACACTTTATACAACTAAAGATTACTTTATCAAGCGAAAAAAGAAAAATAACGAAAATGAAACGAAAATGTCAAGAGCAGATTTCGATGAAAGTAGATAATGGTTGTTACATAGTGGCACCAAAATCGTGATTAAGGTATCTGTCACAGACAAAATGATGTTTTTATTTGGATAAATTACTAATCATTTATTTTCAGTAACATATAAATTGAACAAAAGTACAATCCTTATAGATCATAGCAATTTTTGTTTAGATTTAACTAAACAAAAATTCGTAATGGCTAAAGAGGCATATAAAGGTGAGTTAGGTATTGTTGTTATCAGATCAGTGTTTGCACATCATGCCATCCATTTTCGTTACAATTCTTAACTTAAAGATCTAATCTAGCATGATAATGTAATACAATTATATATTCTGTGACGAAGAGTCCGCGAATAAATTCGCATTAAGAACAAATCACAACGTTGGTTTCTTGTAGTGTTGTAGTTTTTTTTTGTTATCTCTATTTAATATAGAGATAACAAAAAAAAACTATTTATTGACTAGCTTTTGCCCGCGACTTCGTTCGCGTGGACTTCAGGTTCGTCCCGTCTAGTAGCGCAAAAAATGTGTTTTTTTACGACCTCACATTAGAAACCTCAAAAATTGTAGCCTATATGTTATTCTGATGTATAAGCTATATTGTGGTAAAGTTTCATTCAAATCCATTCAGTAGTTTTTACGTGAAAGAGTAACAAACATCCATACATCCATACATCCATACATCCATACTTACAAACTTTCGCCTTTATAATAGTAGTAGGATAGGATTTAAACGAGGATTGTTAATATTTTCAAAAATTAAGTTTGTCCAAAACATACATTCAGTCACTTAATCGTAAACGCCTATCAGGGGATGTGACGTCACATCTTGTACGATGGCGGGCTATTTCTGCTGTCATAGACAACTCTCCATAGTATTTTGCTGTCAAAAAAACATTCGACTTAAGAAGTGATGTCATTTAGGACACCATGACAGTTCGGGGCATTTTTGAGGACCTTTAAAGTAGATTTTTTTAAATCCTCAATAAATGATGTCATCATTCGCTTGCCCTGTTCCCAGTTTATCTGGGGTTAAAATAAATCTATTATCTATTTACATATTACATATATATAATAAAACTGTAAAGTAGGTGAATTCTGTACATTGCATATTTAAAAAAAAATGCATTGAGGGGGCTTCTTAAACACGTAATAGATACCAAAAATTTTTTTTTTAATTTTTTGTCTGTCTGTCTGTCTGTTTGTTAGAGCTAATCTCAGAATCTACTGAACCGATTTTGATGGGGCTTTTTTTATTTGACTCAGCATCACTTGGAGAGTAAATTAGGATAGAAATCGATGTTAGTGTCGGTGTCTGTGATTTGACCTGGGAATCATTTTGTTTGCTGACCGTGTCTTTCCTGGGTAGGCTTTTTGCAGCGATAACCGACATCCACGCGGGCGGAGCCGCGGGCGACCGCTAGTCTTATAATATATTTACTATTTGTATGGTGACAAAACACTATAAAAACAAAAATTAACTATAAATTGGCTTTCATCATCTTAACTGATTGTTAAAATATTTGAAAAAAATATTTTCCTTCCGATATTGTGAGAGCAATCTCGCAACATTGATGATGTTACGCAGCCTACGCGTTAAAATGCACTTGCAAAATTTAACAGGCTTGTTATTGTGACGGTGGCCGAGTGGTACGCTATCCGGGCGTATGCCTATAGACACGGGGTTCATTTGCTCATCTGTCATAGAGTCACAGTTGCTTTATACAAGTGCAATTTATATTATTAAATTTGTATGGTGACAAAACACTATAAAAACAAAAATAAACTATATATTTACTAGTTATTGGTTTTATCTTGTTTTTGAAAATGAGTCAACAAGCCTATTCGGGTAAATATTCTGGATACAATTAAAACTGCTTGATCTATGTAGCTAAGTACTAACTTTTTGTACATTTTTTTGCCTTCATCTCTGTAAGAAAGGTTTCAGGACTAATTAACGTAAGCGTAGACTTTCTAGCTTCATTACAAGTGCTCTCAAGTTTTCGAAACTTCCCCTTTTGTGCTCCAGGCTTATCTGGAATTGTTCTTTTGTTAAAAAAAGCAATGGAGTTGGAACTTTGTCGTAGTTTTGCATCTTGTATTTAGAATTGATAACTTTCTTTATAATAAGGGCTAACGCGTATGAATTCGCCGTTAGGGGCGCTTGTGTAGCGTGAGGTCTCCGAATTGCCAAATGTTACTGTTTGTAGGTTAGATGTGCGGTTTTATTTCTATTTAGATTAATGTTTTGAATATATAACAATAATTTTAATTAATTATGGCAAATACTACTAACAGATCAATAAATAAGAGTGTTTTAAAAGGGGGACTAAGAAAATAAATGTTAAATCTTTAATAACTAGTGTACTTACTCCTCTTTTCCTAACAAAGCTGGACTGCGGCATGCCCGATGTATTGTAATATTAGGATTTAACGGCAAACTTGATTCTTTATCTCTCCATCATGACAATTTACACACCATAAAAGCTATATTCTGGACCTCACGCGACAGTGGCGCCAACTAGTGAGCACGAAAACAGTAGCTCTCATTGACGAAGAGGGTTATGAAAATATTATTATTTATAAGTTGGATTGTAAGTAATAAACTGAGAGATATTTACCGACTTCGAAAAAGGAGGTTATCAGTTTCACGTATGTAAGTATGTATGTTTGTTCGCGATTATCTCGCGTTTGGCTGAACCGATTTTAATACATTTTTTTCTGTTTATATGTTTTAAAATTATTCCATAGTATGATCTTGTTTGCAATGACCAATGTTGCCAAGAGCAATTGAATTCCAATTGGAACACCTCTTTACTTTTAGTCACATAATAAGACTGACTAAATGAACTAATACCTTTATGTATTTGTAGTGGTGTGCCTTGTAAAATATTATCCTCATCTCATAAGAAAGATAACCTTGTTTCTCACAAGTACAAACAAAGAAATCCGCCAAACCCCAACGAAATCATATGGGACGCGTCACATTTGTTTTTTATTGTGTCTGAAATCTCAGTACTTGACTAAATTAACGCCGGCTTTCTTACTGCAATTATTATCCCATTATTATTTATTATAATCGTACGTCAATTACCAAGTTCAGAACCATCACGGGTGGTATACGTGGTCAACACTTGTTCAGCTATACCAGCAATACGTCTAGATTGTAATATAAAAGGTACGGATTTATACAGTCGCCTAGTTTTCCGTTTGAACTCAAATTGCTAACGTAAGCTTGTACCACGCGCGGCGAACGTTGATT
Organism: Pyrausta aurata; assembly: GCA_963584085.1. NCBI lineage: Eukaryota > Metazoa > Arthropoda > Insecta > Lepidoptera > Crambidae > Pyrausta > Pyrausta aurata. Next base: position 5,814,309 of record OY757275.1, on the reverse strand, counting down.
AAGTATTCTGATTAAGTATTTTCATTAAATCGAAATCCTTAAGCAGATAAAGGTCAAACTATTTCACAGATCAGCAACCTTTCTTAGCTTGATGTCGAATTCTCTCCAATTTACAGCATCACCACATTGATTTGTTGCTAAGATTACCAGGTAGGGATTAACCAAGCAAAAAGGGTCGGAATGGACGTTTACCATGCAAATGGGGACAAATACCGAACGGTTAGGATTATCGGATTAACCGGCGAGGTGGTTAAATAGAAATACTGCTTTGAATCGAAATGGTCACACAAAAGTGTTGTAAATTTTTAATAAAAGTAAGTAAATATAAAATTACCAAAGCCTTTACCATTTACAGTCCAATCTCTTTGGATAAAACAACTTGTTAATTCTAATGAAATGTAATGTACCTCATATAATCATGGCAGCTTGTAATTTTAAGCATGGTAATATTTGATTGTTGAACTGTTTTTTTATAATAGTTGTAATAACAAAACATTCCAACAGATGAACTTTTCATAAGCCTTAAAACAAGACCCGTATGTATAACAAAAGAACCTACCAACTACAAGCAGAAATTTTCAAGTGCTAGCCTGCTTTAATAATACTGCCCATGATAATAATATACTAATCCCACGCAATAAGAAAAGAAGTGACTTTAATTATAATTTTGTATAGCTAGCCCGTATTTGGCTAGCGAACAAGCCGAAATAAACTCGGCACGAAGTTTCGTTCAAAATCAATTTTCTCTAAGTAAACGAGTGAAAAGGAATTATTTCCTAAACAAATAGGCGGCGAGCACACTCATTTTAATATGTAAATAACGTTTAGGACTGTGTACACTCGCGATGTTGCGGAAGACTTCATAAAAGATAAGTTAATGAGGCGCAAAATTGTTTCTGCAAAAGTATTTGCGTTCTGTTGCTGGTTTTAAAAGTCGCCGTCTGATTCATGTAATTAAAAAAGTCTTAAAAAACCGGCCAAGTGCGAGTCGGGCTCGAGCACACAGGGTTCCGTTTCTACTTAATAAAGTATGAAAGCATTTTTATCGCCTTTAGATGTCCTGATTAGACATTATTTGGATCAATGGAAATTGCCTCATAAGTTTTTGATAAAATATTATTTAATATTTTATTTTACCACTTTGGAGGGGAGGTAGAATACATACCCATGCCAAATTACAGTTTCCTAGTATCTAAGGTCTCTGAGCTAAATCGCGGACAGACGGGCAGGCGGACATGGCGAAACTAGAAGGGTTCGTTGTTCGTTGTTGTCGAACCCAAAAAAGGGTTCTTTTGGGTGTCCGTGTAGATAAGTAATGTCACATTTTGTTAAAATGTACAAAAACACGCCGCAGTATTTGCGATTCACCACAATTTCTCTGAAATGACTGAAATATATAATCCAGCAGACTAAAAAGTAAAACACAGCATAGTTACAGTATAATAAGATTCAGTAGGCTATTACGAGATTTAATCGAAATTACTCTCTTCTTTCTGAGCACACAATAATAATTAAAAAAAAGTACCCTAACTAAACTACCTAACCCTAAACGAGAAGAAAACAACAGTTGAAACACAATTGGGCTATTTCCGAATACGTCCCCATAAATAAATTATTTCTTAACTGCGTTACATTTCCTTTTTTTTTCTAGTTTATGCTGCATAATAATGATCTGTGCTAAATAGAAAATATAAAGAGTGCAGTAGTTTTCTGTAACTTCAGGTTACAGAAAACTACTGCACTCTTTCGAAACAAAATCTACTCTTTATATTTACCATTTTCGTTGCGAAGATAAAATCTTTTAATCTCATTACCCATTAAAGCCGTTAATTTCCAAGCCAAGGAATTAACGTAGAAACAAAACAAGTTTGTGTTTTTTTTTAACTCAACGAACCAGGAAATAACAGGACAAGAGAAATATTAAAGACTAGAATCTTTTTTGACTTCTACAACAATAAAATAGTACAAAAAACAGGTAGTTATATAAAGGCATAACTCGTATGAGCACACCTATTAAGTATTTGTAGATTAATTTTCGCCATCGAAAATAGGCACTAACACAATTTCTTTTTAAAACAGATAACGCTAACCAGAACTCATTAAGGCCCAGTTGCATGATCGATAGTGCACTCAAATAATGGTTATATTATGCGGCTATACATATATTGGTTATATTATGAATTTAAGAAGTTGTTTTAAGAAAAACACCTTTACTTTGTGTATTTTTTTCTTTAATACGCGCAAAATCGTAAAAATTCAACCGCTGGTCATTACCAGCGTTTAACCATTAGTTATGTCAATTATCGATCACGCAACTGGGCCTTTTACATTGTAAAACAGGCCGTTAGTATCTTAATGACCTAACTTAAAAAAAATAAGAGGCATATTCCAAAACTGAACACGACATTGTAGTGGCCAAATGAGATTTATAGAATGTTTGTGAAACGCATTGACTAAGGTATGTATTTTCGAAGATTACGGCTAGATAAGTAAAAAGGCTCGAGTTTCTTGCTGTTTGACACGAAAATCATCAAGACTACTTTTGTGTTCTTTCCTTGGCTATAGGGTGATTTTCTTTCCTCTTAGTTTGAGCGTTTTCTTAATATTTTTAAGCGTGGGAAACGAGGGATTTATAATTTTATACTTGAGAACACGGGATCCTTTGATGTGATGTCCAAGTTTTTTTTTGACTACACGACGGTGAGTTGGAATGGTTCCAGATCAAAAAATAATTAAACTAAAAAGAAACTTACTTCCATTAAACAAGTAAGAATACAAGACGATTACAACATAGTAATATTCTCCTACCTACCGATTTTCAGTAATGGCGGCTCGTCCCCCTAGCCGATTTCGACTTCGGTGGCCAGTCACAACGACTAACCGACTGCGCGGGACATAACACAGGTGCACTCTCTATTCCTTTCACTCTCATAGTCCGATGGGACACAATCTGACACGACCGGAGAGATATCAGGCGCAGGACTAACGGCTTTACGTACTTTCCGGGGCACGGGGGTGAAACACCGCTGACTTCCAAACTCCGGGCTACCCTGAGAATTTTTAAACAGAAAAACCCAGGTATATGAGAATCGAACCCTGGACCTCTGGCGCAGCCATTGCTTTAAAATGCGACCATCTCACCGCTGCGCCACCGAGGAAGATATTATAGTGCCCAGATGTGTGCGCAATACACAAGTGCACCCTGTATTCCTTAATTAGTCAATAATTGGCAAACGATCAAGTTAGATTTTTCTACTTTCTTCAACTAAAAAATCTCTTACTTCTCTATATCGTTCATTAAAATGGACATTCTGTATTTATTCAGTCTATGTTCCTACCTTTGCCTCTTGTTCAAGAGCAAATGTAACTTATCGTAAAAGCGAGACGTGTCTCCATTTTGCGGATGAATTTATAAAAATATTACCTTGTTTCGAGGTACGGATTCTGAGTAGCAGCATCATGAAAGACTGTGGTTAACAGAATACATTACTTATTTACTACTGATGCATAGATCCTCGTGTCTTTGGTAGACCACAGTTGGTTTTCAAATCTACAAAATACTAAGTATTAACATAGAAAACTATTAATATCAAGTTTTGATTTATTTCAGTGTAGATTAATAACAAAATATTATGACCTTGCCTAACCGTAGTATGTACCTTAGTATAAGGTAGGTAATTGTCATGGTTTGCTGGTTTAAATCCAGCCCATTGCGCAAAATTTTGGTATTGTTATGGAACCAAAACTTATGATAATATAAATAGTACTGTGAATGTTAAATTATTCAAAAATAATTGTCTTAAGTTTATATTATCTTTCCAATCGATCGATTTTCAAAGCTAATTTGTTTCTTTCAAGCCATGTTATTTGGTAGTAATTATAAAACCGAGGAAATCAGCCCCCCGATTCGCATATTTTTGGCATCTACTGTTGGACTACAGTAGTCAATTAGTAGTCTGCAGCATTGAAAGGTGACACGCCGCTGTCAGAAGAGCGAGGTCTATCAATTTTACTCTCGTAGTACAACTGATGCGCAACTCAGTGACGACTCAATCAGTGGAACTGAGGTCCTTTTTGAGAAATTTCAAGAATATCAACACTTAGAATTTGTTTTACCAAACACAAATTCACTGATCCGTAAACAGTTAAGGCGGTAGATTCAATCCTCTCGCACCCACGGAGATATCAAAAACATCGTACTGTGTTGATAAAACCAATGAGCCACGAAATAGCTTGGCACAACTACGAAACGCTTTAATGTATATAACGAGAAATCCGAGCTTAAATATTGGGGCAAAGAAAAGACTACTAGACTGATAGATTATACAAAAAGCTAATGTAAATAATTTATAATAGCCCAGATCCTTGCAAACTAATAATAAGAAAAATAATATTTTTTTATGTATTTCGCTTCATAGCTGAAGCTCAACAGCTCAGAAAATGCTCGAAAACTTAGCAAAATTTAAAAATAACAACGAATTTGTTCATTATTTTCTCTGATATCTGGTCAAACATGGTATTAAATCATTTCTGCTTAGCCCAAAGGTATGACTGGTAGAGAATGCCATATGGCGTTAAGTCCACCTTTTGTACAAACTGTGGATGTGCAATAAAGTATAAATAAATAAATAAATGATAGCAAATGTTATACCCTTTAAAAAAAGGTGATTTGTGTGCATTTGTGTGCTAAGGACAATTCAAATTAACGAGTCTAAATAAGCACCGAAAGTTTAGCAAAGTGATTTTATAAAATGTTTCCGTCATTCAGAAAGGTGACGAATGCGATCCTTTTTATAGTATTTTGTCGATGACATTTCTTGTGTGTCGAATTCTGTGTAAAGTATCGGGAGTCCGACCCAAAACACACTTTATACGCTATCAACTTTGGTCTTTCAAAGCTATAATTTTATGTGGCGTCTATAAAACAAAGTTGTCTGTAATCACGGGTGAGGAAAATCCGCATAAATCTTAACAGCAAATTTTCTAGGACGTTAAATTTTGTTATGTATTCGCCGTATCTGATCTTCTTCCAGGTATTATAATTTACTAGGGCGTTTATAATTTACTAAGATGAATCATGAGAATCCCCGAAATTTTTACTTATACCAACGTTACAACGTTTACATTACTCTTAAACTTTTTCTCGATGAAACCCGTCTGAACTCCCTCTTTTTTTTACCTATACAGGGTGTTGTTTTGTCAGCGACGAGCGACTCAGGGATGATAATATGAGTTATGCTTATTCTAAAAATATGTTTTCTTTAAATTATATGCATGTTTCATAGGACAAAACCTCTTTACAACCTTCTAAAATAATTCCAAATGAAAGGGGAAATTCGCACCCTCACTGTCCCGCTATATCGTAATGAAAAATTGATTTAGAGGATATTTTTCAATTTAAAAAAATATTGGCATCAGTATCGTTTGTACAACCACCCCTGATTCGCTCGTCGCTGACCAAAACAACACCCTGTGTATAATTCTAAAGATATTTCAAAATAATAAACAGTTGAAAAGCAAGTCTGCTTTATGAGGTCATGGTAAAGGTTTTTTAAAACACATTTTTTTGAAAAGCAACAGCGATAACATGAGTATGTGACAAAGAGAATTAGACAAATAATAAGGCCAATAATAAACTTTCCATGAGTTATAAATAAAAAAAAATATATTAATAATTATTATTAATTAATATTATTAAGTTATAAATACAAATGTTGTTGGATGATGAAAAAGAACATATTTGATTACTATAATTAATTAAACGCTCAGGGATCGACAGGTTGTTGATAAACACATCCGTGAGGGTTTAAGTAATTTATGTAATTAAGTCAACGGCAAATATAAAGATTTATAGTAAGAAATACAAGTATTATAACCGAAAAATACATGCTAATATCTCTTTATTTTATTTTATTTTTAATTTTGTATTTTGATATTTTTGTTTTTTATTTTTATGTGTGTGTCAAATAAATAATAATTCTAATTCTAATTCTAATTCTTTCAAGCATTAGATACCATTTATTCTATGGTCCAAACTGTTTGTAAGACAATTGTTGGATATCAAAATATACCCCAATTACTCAGACAGTGAGGTATCCCGTGCAGCAAAACTACCCAGAAACTAAGGGCGCGTTTCCATTATATCATGCCATGATCGTATAAATCGTCGTGGGTGGCTTGTACACTTGACTAGTCAAGTGTACAAGCCAGTAATATGAGAATAGTTCTAGAACTATTCTAGAACTGTTCTCATATATAGGTCGACTCAATAAACTGTCCTCCACGAATCTTAGAGTGACGACATATTTGCATTAGTCAATAGTCGTCCACCGACAAATTATCGTCACGACACAATGGGAACGCGGCCTAACTTAGTGAATTCGTTAGAAAGCCAAGTGAAACTCCACTGTGGCAATTTCCACTGTGGCAATTGGCTTAGTTTTGACCTCATGCAAATGCAGTCTTACTTCAGGTGCTAATTTGAGCGAACTCCATTAGAACTGTTTTAATGACAGCTGTGCTGTAATTTTCAGCCATTCGTTGAAATGTCGAGGTAAAACCACACGAGTGATGTGTAAATTCCATTCAACATTGCTAGTACAACATTGTAAACAATCATTTTGTAACTTTTAAAATAATATCAGTAAAAAAAATATTTGCTATTTAATTTAAATATATATATATTTATATAAAATTTTAAAATATCTTAGTATTTAACGATGAATTAGCTATGTATGTTATAAGTTTTATGTTAATCTTGTTTTTAAAGGAATATTTTCGTTAAAAATGAATATCGAGATTGTATACAATATTCGACTAGTAAGAAAAACTGACCAAAAAATCATTTTATTTATGAACTAAATCCGAACATTAAACGTATTAACAGTACTCATATCGTAATAAAAAAATATATTTCAGGCAGATTATTTAAAGGAGTTCAAGGCAAGTTTAGCTGGGTCGTTTTTTGTAATCAAAAAACTTAAAAAATTAGGGCTACATTATTTGTATACATAAATATTTTCTCATGCACTCACAAAATAAAACATAATTTTGAGTTTACCGATGCGTAGGGTCTTTTGAAACGTTTCAATCATCCCACATAGGCTCTTTACAACCCGCAAAAGGTATTCAGTACGGATCAATGGGTTTCAAATGAATAGATTTAATTTAATATACCCTGGAGTATCATGGTCAGAGCATTGGAATGTTACAAGTTTGGTACAAAGCCCGAAAATACTTATGCACATCTGATTGAGTTATGTTAAGATATAGAAAACAATAAAGGATCTATCTATTTTAGGTACGGTTGAGTTTTCCTGCGCCTTACCACTTTTCAACACGAGAGACCTCACCAGTACTTATTTTCGACAAAACTTGCGTCAAACGTTTCTGCTTCGCCAAATGGTAGTCTGGTAGCCTAAAAGCCCTAAGTCCGCCATTTTCAGGGATGACTACCACTACCATAAACCTTTGGAATATGTAGGCTGAACCACCATACAAACAGTTATTATTGTAGGAAGTAGCACCTGGTATGTATATTGTGTATACGTGATTTTGAAAGCCAATCAAGTTATACTAAAACTATCAATATTTGATGGCACGTAAAACATTGATAAGAATGAAACAATTTCTTAACTTTTAGATAACAATAAGTTATCATAGAAGTTGAGCACTAAAATTGATTAGTGCAAATAAAATGGCTTAAAAATACAAAGTCCTTATTTAAACTTCGTGCAGGTCAATAAAAAATGAAACTATTTCGAAGGTTGAAGATTAATCAAAAAGTTTTCAAAAGGGAGATAACTAACAAAGTATTACGTCTTCGTTCAAACTTCGGGCTATCATAAACTCGAACTAACTGCGAGTTCATAGTCAAGTTTTCATGAGTTTCAGCTGCAGATTTCAGACATGCAGGTTCATTAACATACACATGTAATTTCAAACTATTTCCAAGAACGACTCCAATTTGCCTTACCGTACCTCTATAATATGAATTCAGTAGAAACAGTCTTGAAGGAGCTAGAAGAAGTTTTACATCTTATGTAAGAATACTTTAACGTCTATAAGTTATTATCTTAAGGTATAAAGGTAATCTCTCAACATTAGTAAAGTGACGCGGCCTTTGCACTTGGTAGGTAACTTAACACGTTCCGGGACACTATCCAGACACAAATGTTTTATTGTTTTCACGCCTGTAGGCGTTTACTGTCCCGGAACGTGTTTAAAACCAAGGACAACTAAAATTAATAAACTTTCATAATAAATTGCCGATTCTCTACTCAAACCATAAACTAATAAGACTATCATGTTATACAGCGTGTGGCCTGTAATATGAGCAAAATTTATAATCAATGATTCTAACGAATACCAAAACTTACCTTGACTTGGTCATAGTGCTCCAAAATCCTTTAACTCAGAGATATAGTACCTAATCCAAAGTTATAATCTCTAATCAATGTATACCAAAATCGCTAAATCGTTGTAGTAAATGACAATGTCAGGTTCTATGACAGGACACATTTGTTTGCAATGCATTGCTGGCTATATTTGTTAGAAAATAACAATAAATTGATTTTTAATTATATTAAATTAAAACCATTTTGAATTGATTACTGGCTACTTACGGGACCTACATTTTAAATTTTTGCTCCTATTACAGGCCACATGGAATTCAATTTGCCACCTATGGCCACACTAGCAAAATTTTAAGTGATTGGATGAAGGACAAGTATTGGTTTTTAAGGGTTACCAAGCTTGAAATAAATTAATCAGGATATTATTTTCCTTACGTATGGGATAGAAAACTTACTGTCAACTAGTTAATTTTTTTATGTAATTAACGATCGATTTGATGCCATTTTAGATTTTGTATCTGGTATATCACCTCACAATGAATGTCGAAAATTGATCGAACTTTATCAAAAAGAGTCAGGCCATAAAAATTGCTCAAAATCTTATATATATAAAAGAAAGTCGTGTTAGTTACACCACTTATAACTCAAGAACGGCTGAACCGATTTAGCTGAAAATTGGCAGGGAGGTAGTTTAGAGCCAGGAAAAGGACATAGGATACTTTTTATCCCGTTAGACGGGGCCGGGGCTGGGGTGGGATGGGGCCGGGGCGAAACGGTGGGGAGGTAGCTTAGAACCAGGAGAAGGACATAGGATCCTTTTTATCCCGTTTAACGGGGCCGGGGCTGGGGCGGGACGGGGCCGGGGCGAAACAAAGTTCGCTGGGACCGCTAGTGTATCTATATAAAATACATAATCAAGCAATGTCTCTTTCTACCAAACCATACGTAGTAAAGTGATCTCTGTAATTCTAATTAGTTACCTACATGAATCAAAAATACATAAATAGGTTATAGTATTTCACAATAGTCATCCTATATTTTTCTGTCAAAATCATGGCCACCCGTTTTAAAACAGGCGAGCTGAACTATCGATCGGTAAACTTATTCAATTTTGTAGTGTACAAGCTTACAACTAAATTGGCCTCTCCATCGAGATGTTTGTTAGCTCAGAATACGTAACGAAGGCTTTGATCTCTGCTTCAGCCAGTTTCAGGTGAAAATAAGGTACGTTGATCAACAGCTTTTAAAAATAGACGCGTTGAGATAAAGTCTTTGAAACTCAAAGTACAGCTAAGTATACACGGTGCGACTTGTAATAGGAGCAATGAATTAAAATATAGGCCCTTTAATCAGTAATCAATTCTAAATGTTTTTAATTTAGTATAATGAAAAATTAATTTATTGTTATTTTCCAACAAAATAAATCGAACCAGCAATGTATTGCAAACAAATATAACTTCATATTCTAGTCATTGAACTTGAAATTGTCATTCACTATAACAAGTAAGCGATTTTGATATACATTGATCAGGGATTATAACTTTGGATTACTATCTCTGAGTTAAAACATTTGAGAGCACTATGACCAGGTTCAGGTACTACGTATACTCTGTAGAATCATTGATAAAAAAAAAACCTACTATTACAGGCCACACGCTTTAAACTAGTAAAGTAAGCCGGAGTTTTTATTTTATTACTGAACTCAATGCTACAACTTAAAAATTATTGCACCTAATTTTTATTTTAAATTTTTGCATAGATGTCCTCTATCGTCGCCAGAAATATCTACCTACATCGTTTGCCAAACACCCTGTATATTTGTTTCTCATGTTTAAAACGCTTTCATTTTTTACATGTAGTACAAATAAAATCTAGCTGTACAATCATATATATTGAATGCTGTAATCATCTATACTGCGTCCTAGAGTTACAGCCTGTTTCACAATGTCCTAATAAGTTTTGGTTTGCGTTATCTGTCCAATACCTACATCATACGAAATAACGGTCCATATTTTGATTATTCGTCGGTTATTGCTTATTTGTCGATGGTGAAACACGCCCATAATGTAATAACAACTAAATTCTTAACAGAGTCGAAATAGGCGCTGAGTAGTCTTCAAAGCACTCAGTTCGGTTTCCCATGTCAAAAAAGTACCAATCCCAAAAAATAATAAAACTACTTGATTGTAAATTAGTAGGTAAAACTATGTATTAAACATGTTTAACACATAAAAATAAGTTTTTACGAATTAAATACTAATTGTAAATGATCCAGAAATTCGTGTCAGAATAATTCCCAAAAGTTAGATCAAGTTATACGAGTATCTATACTAATATTATAAAGCTGAAGAGTTTGTTTGTTTGTTTGTTTGTTTGTTTGTTTGAACGCGCTAATCTCCGAAACTACTGGTTCGAATCGAATAATTCTTTTTGTGTTGGATAGTCCAGTTATCGAGGAAGGCTATAGGCTATATAACATCACGCTACGACCAACAGGAGCAAAGATATAGTGGTAAATGTGTAAAAAACGGGAGAAAGAAGTCACTATTCCACGCGGACGAAGTCGCGAGCAAAAGCTAGTGATTGATAAAGAGTTCGTTCGAATCTTGCGACCAAGTTTTGTAACTTGTTGGAGTTTGTCTTATTTTCTGTGCCTTAGGGCCTGACCTCACTGAGACGACATGACGACGTCGCCGCCTACGTATTCAAGCAGATAATATTGTAATGAAATAAGTAAATGTAATATCGTACGGTAGCGAAAACGTCACCAAGTGGCGGTTTTGTGATCGACAGTTAACTTAACTAATATAGGATTATAAACTTTTGCGTTGCATTGTAATAAGTATTAGATATGACGGGTCTAAACGTGAATATAAACTTATGAGTAATGCAGTTGCAACACAGCCGAAACGTCAATTTTGTGCGAGAGAAGAGAATTCAAAGTCGTAATTATTCAACCGTATTATTCTAATTTTTGAATGAGTTCTAATGAGTTTCCTATCGATCACGCAACCGGTCCTAAGGCAACGCACATTCGAATATTTTTTGCTTGGATATACGTAGCCGATGTCGCAATGACGTCTCGGTGAGGTTCAGCCCTTACATATACAGGTAAAGGGAAGTAGCGGAAGTAACGGTAGAAAGTTACTCCGAAACCAGGATTAAACTTCGAAGCGAGTTTCGTAACGAATTGACAATGTTTGGAAATGTGATATAAAATTATTCGAATATAATTTGCAAAAGAGAGAAAAGAATATAAGTATAGGCATGACAAGAGGTACGTGCCTATTTTCTTTATTTACAGAAAAGAAAACTGCAATATTATATCGAATACTGAAAAAAGAATATAATCTTTATTCCGTATATAAGGTCAAATCATTTTAAGTGATAATATTTTAACAGTGTCTTTGTTAACATCATAGAATCAAAAAGCTTTCATTATTTTTTGGAAAATCGAGATTTCATTTTTATTATTTTCTTTACCTAAGACAATATCATTTTTTTAAAAACAGCACCCTGACAATTTAAAAAGTTATCTACTCATCGACTTCGCCTCTCTCAATTCAATGCCCAAACCTTCTTTTTCTCTAAGCTTAACCTTAATTAATAAAAAAATAAAATCTGAAAAAAATAATTACCTTAGCCTTCAATTTTCCCAAAAACTAGCGGATAAAACCCCAAAGTGTTTTCTACAAAAAATATTAATTTATTGTGCTGAATCAACCCTTTAAATATAATCACTTAAAACGAGGTGACCTTATATATATACACAAAAAACACCTTCCTTTAAACTCATAATTTCTTTACCCAAAGGTTGTCTGGAAGCGATTGCTTATAGCGATAAGACCGCCTCAAGAAGACCAACGAGATTGCAATTTGAATGACAATTTGAAAATGGGATGACAAAAACATGACATATTTGAATGAAAATTCACAATTCGCGAAACATAATATATTGCTCAGTTTTGCTTAAATATTTTTATATGTAACGATTAATTACGCAGCCTACGCGTTAAAAAGCACTTGAAATTGAATTCAACAGGCTTGTTAATGTGACGGTGGCCGAGCGGTATAGGCATACGCCCGGATAGCGTAAGACACGGGGTTCAATTCCTCGTCTGTCACAGGCTCACAGTTGCTTTTTACAAGTGCAATTTATAATGATTAATTATTATGAACTGCCTGTTACAATTATCTATGGTAAAATACTCGTTCATAGCGAGTGTATTGCTTTGCTGGACAATTTTTTTTGTTAAATATTTAAAATTTAAACCCGTACCTAAGCACAAATATCCATGTCTCAACAGTTAAGTATTTCAATCTTATACAAAGTCTGAGCAAGAGCAAAGAGCCTAGTTAAATGTAATCAGCCGACGAAGCAATTCAAGTTACTCTTAATCCCTATAGAACTAGTTGTTAATTAACTCTGAGTTAAGTGACACTGCGCCGGTCGCGATGGCAAGAATAATGCAGGTGGAAGATCAGTTTATAATAGCATTTGTCTAGACTAGACGTTGCTGTTGGCCCATAAGATATTTCACACGGACGGTACTTAGCGATACTAACGCACTCGCAAGCAACATGCGAAATTTGCATCCATGACTCGTTCAGTCGCATAGTTTTGCCACATGCGAATGCTTTAATAAAATAAATATTCGAAAGTGGTAAGGCAACTGGGTCCGCAGCCAATTATTAATTACAACTCACTGAAAATCTAAAATATGCGTTCTGCTACTGCCACGGCCAATGCTGAGCGAGTGCCTTTTACCTATTTTTAATGAATTACTCGTGGAATCTGTACTTAATCTTAATTAATCTCTCAATGATATTTTTTTTGTTAATTTAGGTCGAATAAATTTATTTTCTTTCTTTTTTTCTTTCTTTAATTTACAAAAACTTTACTGCCCTTGAGTTGTTTATTTAGCGGATACCTTAAGGCATTATCTTCCAGTCAAACGCTTGGGAATGCAGCAAATTTATTCAGCGGCGGAACATTTACAATAACTAAGTTCTTTAACTTTGTACATTTAATCAAATAATTAAAGAAGATCAATGAATTTAAGTACGACTACGTGGCTATTATGGCGTTGCTCAAAAGAAAATAAAAGTAAAAAGTAAAGTACATAGCCACTGCTGGGCCAAGGTATGGCCTTTGCCCAGCAGTGGGACTTGACTGTATGGTTATTTTTAGTCTCCATTTTATATTCGCAATCAAAAGTAACTAGTGATCTAACATGTTGTCATTGAATAAGTGATCAAAGCCAATACAGAACTTGATAATCTCATCAATCCGCTCAAACTTACATAGTCTCAGGTTAGTTTGCGGGTTAGCTTCAATCCCAGAGAGTACTACTTCAAAGTCTCAGATCACAGAAAGAAGAGATGTGCCATAGCATATAACTCGCTTATATATGTAATAATAAATAGTCCATAGCCGGGGGTTGCCCTTGGGTGCACTTGTATAGTGCATACAGGGATAATCGCCGGCTGGTGTCACACTGCTTATAGATCAATATTGTCAAACGGGCCTCTGCATGTTGGCTTCGGCCCCATGTACGCCTTCTAAAGGTTTGGGACCCCATGGTCCCGAGAATGTAAATGACACATAATAATAATTGTACCCCTAGCTGATTTCTACTACGGTGGCCAGTCACGACGACTAACTGACTGCGCGGGACATATTATAGTACACAGTGTGCGCGCAAACACAGGTGCACTTTCTATTCTTTTCACTCTCATAGCCCGATGGGACCACAATCTGACTTCAATGGAATCCGACTCAGGGATCGAACCCGGGACCTCAGGCTCAGCCGTCGCTTTAAAGTGCGACCCTCTAACCGCTGCGCCACCAAGTACATAGGCTTATACATGTATTATGCGTTATACATATGTGTATATTCTCCTACCGATTTCCGGTAATAGCGTCTCAACAGAGATGGGCCAGGTCCGCAGAAGATATTATAGTGCCCAGATGTGTGCGCAGTACACAATTCGGTGAGACGGCAGAGATCAGCGAGAGAGAGATCAAAACTAATTGTAATCAAAACTAGGAACATTCTATGTCATTCATGTTTCTTTAACTGTGTGTATTATTTTTATCTTTAAGCTTTAAGCAAGCTGTGTTTATCTGTAAATCTATAGAACAATTTTACCTGTATTTCAGAAAATATTTTAATTTAAGAACGCATTATTGTATCTGTAGTTGATAGACCTGATAAATAAATAAAAATAAAATAAATAAAAAAATCAGGCGCAGGCAGGACCAATGGCTTAACTTGCTTTACGATGTGCTAGAACCTGTTGTGTACGTACAAGATCACACGTGACGTGACCACAACGGAAACGCATCGATCCATTACGCAGCCATATAGCTATGTGGCTGTGCACTAGTGCACTTACTACGGCTTGGTAAACCGCTTCATTGAGACTTCGCCTGCGGGGCACAGGGGCGTGGGGGGAGGCGATAGCGGGTCGCACGAGAGGTACGGGCGGACACACCCGCCCGCGCCGCTCACTAACCGCGCTCTCGTCTCCCTCCGCACCCCGCCGTCCCGCAGGCGAGGTCTCAATTTCGCGGTCTACCTATAGATAATATATTTAATGTATATTTTGCTTTGCTGCGTTTTTTACTTTATTTTTCCAGTTCGTACATTAATTTCTTATCTCTTCTTTCCATGATCTGAGCTGAAAGTATAGATTTCACTCAATTGTCACCCTCAATCTGAGGAGAGGTAAGTTAGGATTACAAACTATCTAACGCTAGCTGCTAACTCACTTGGTAACATCAAACCCCGGAGGTATACTGTGAGGATTGAGCTAAAGATATTTATGGATGTAGTCTTTCAGAATCATTGTACTACTTATACTTATAGCGTATGAAACTGACCTCAATCTCGTTCGCCATGAATTGACGCTTAGCAACTCATACAAATTGTTTCAATTCGAAATTCAAACAAGGAATACGTCATAATCTTGGCGTTGTATTTGTGATACAACTTTTGCTTGGCCTAGCTTTTCTATACGTAGCAATAAAAACACACTGCGCTTTTAGAATTGTTAAATACTTTGTTAGGTAGGTTGTTTGTTACTTACTAAGTAAAGAAACTTATATTGGTAATTTATATTTGTTTGTCTGCTTCAATTTTGTTTCTGTGTTGTATGTTTAAGTGTCCATATTTTCAAACAGATTACAGGTCATATAGCATGGCATAAAGCAATAAAAAATATTTCCAACAACATTCAAATACTTAGTAGTTATAATCACGAATCATTTCATAGCATTACGCCTAAAACAAACATTGGCCAGTGAATAATTAAAAAGTAAGAAACTATAACGTTAATTTTAGTGTTTAAAACTATAATTAGTTAAGTGCTAGTCAAAAACGCATACGGGTTTAAAACTTGTAGAAGCTTAAGTAAAGCTAGCCTGTAACGTCCCACTGCTGGGCAAAGGTCTTACCTCAACTATGAGGTAGTTTGAGCCATACTCCACCACGCGGGGTCAATGCGGATTAGTGGAGGGGTTTTTGTAAAGCAAGCGAGAAGCCTTGCTGTCAGGTGTTATCAAGCCGCCTATAGTGCCTCTGACTAGGCTTAACGACTAATATCAACCGATAATAGCCGGGACCAACGGCTTCACGTTCCTTCAGAAGGAAGTGGTTATGGTATACGTTACTTGTATGGTTGGAATGGTCACCCATCCAAACACTACCGCGCCGTAGATTGGTTAACCTCGGTAATTACTACCCAAGCGCTGCCGCTACTGCGTAATAAGCACCTCATATAAAAATAATATAAATTTTATTACGTTCACCTCAAACCAACTTATTTTAAAGCTATATTTTATTCAGACTGAAAAGCGACTTAAAGTTTGTTTTTCTGCAGCGGACTGTCACAACTTCAGCCGCAATACATTCAGAGACTGTCTAACAAATAAACTAACATTCGCCACGATAGAATGGTGAATGGGACTGGAATAGACGAACGCTTTTATTTTGTCCGTTCTTCTTTGGACGTAACTTCAAACTCTCACTTTATTCAATAAAATAAATAGGAAATTGTGGGTCTATAGAAAGAGGTATGCGAAATGTTAAAGGCGGATATTTTACCTACACCGAAAAATTGTTTTCGGAATTAATTTGTCAAGAAGACTTAGTTTAAAATGTAAAACCTAACCTACATTTTATACAATAATCGTGCTCAGTAGTATAATTTTAGGTAGGTATCTATCCGTTTAGGAAATTACCTAACTTTAGTATGTATTTTAGTCTTTCCGAGCGAATAAATCCTGCCTTGCAGGATACCAATGTTGTCCTTCAAAATTTGCAGTCAAAAAACGTTGAACTTCGAACCGTAACATTGGCTGAAGAATATTTCGTCGTAAAAATAGTGCTTCCAATGTCAGTACGTCGTTGAGGCTTGTTTTACTGCTGTTTTTAGTGAAAACGTTACGGGTTACGTGACCAGAATTTATGGCAGACCAAGGTCATAGTCGTATAGAAGTCACATGTTAAACTTGACTTTTTACCGACTTCACAAAAAAGGAGGTACACATCATAAATATACATATTATCTACTTAGGTAAATAAAAAAACATCATCAGCTAGCTGCCATATGGAATGGTGCCCAAAATGCTGGCAGCGTTACCTAGTTAGCCACAGCAAATTTAAGCATTCGTGCTTGCAAAAAGTCAGGTCATTCTGAATTTTTTATATCTTGTTAAGACTAAAACCAATATTAAAATACCAGATTTGCAACGTCTAATGTGCTGCGCAAGCGGAGCTATAAATAAATATAAATATAAGTTCCTAAGGTCCGCTCTGCTCGCACAGCACTTTGGAAGTTGCAAATTTGGTATTTTGGTATTTTGTATATTGGTTTAGGTCTTAAAAACATATAAAAAAATCGGAATGACCTAACCTTTTGCAAGCACGACCCTCTTTTTATGCTTAATTTGACTAAATTAACCCCTCTGGATAGCTAAACTAATCTGCTGTTGGAGGTAGCTGCCAGCCTTTTGGTCACCAGTTGACTCTGTCAACCTGTCCTAGAAAGGGAACGTGAACAAGGACACCAAGTACCCATGTTAAAAAGGAGGTTATTAAATCGTCCTGTATGTATGCGATATCGTTAAAATTTGTTTGTCTAAAAGAAACTCAATCGAAATAGAGTTACCTAAAAGTAAAGATGACAATTTAAACTTCTGTGAACTTTAGCGAAGTATGTTTGCTCCGGAATAAATAAAAATCAGATCAGAAATAAACAAGTATCTAAATGTCACATACATACATCACATACGTATTAGGTGTTAAACAACGTCATGTAGAATTGTATGAGTATATAAATTTGCCTAAAAAAGCTTTCATTGAAAAAGCTTAAGGGCTTTTCCAGAGAGAAGAAATCGATACTATTCCATCACCTGTTGCTTGGTGATTTCATTTCCCATTGAGAGTTTTCCTGAGAGCTATATCCAAGCACAATTTTGCACACGTGTTTGGAAGCCTTTTAACAGATCAACAAACTCACTCAAATTTTATCAAATTCTATCGTTATCACATGCTCGAAGTCTCGACATAGTTCCCTGTAAATCATCACATACATACAGGCGCGGAAGTCTCGACATAGTTCCCTGTAAAACCACTAGATGGCGCTCAAAAAATGCTTAGATAAAATTGGTGTTTTCGTGTATTTATTGATTAAGAAGAATGTTTGAATGAAGGTAAAAAAATTACAAATATTTATTTAAAATTTATT
Organism: Pyrausta aurata; assembly: GCA_963584085.1. Lineage (NCBI taxonomy): Eukaryota > Metazoa > Arthropoda > Insecta > Lepidoptera > Crambidae > Pyrausta > Pyrausta aurata. Next base: position 5,796,202 of record OY757275.1, on the reverse strand, counting down.
AATGATTTTGCTACGTAAGTTAGAAGGCTTAGTTGGAGCAGAAAAACAGAATGTAGGAACTGTCAACGCGAAATGTCAAAAACTTTGCTTCAGTCTTCCAGCACTGGTCGAATTGAATACCTCTTTTTTTAAGTCGGTTAATAAAGACTATTAATGTTCGAAGTTTCGGGAACAAGCGCAGATTCTTCTCGTTAAACGTTTCGTGGGGTAATTCGATAACGAGTTTAGTGAAACTCGTTATACAGTGGTAATACCGAAAAAAACTACCGTACAAAAGAAATCGAAATACATATAAATCGTGACCCCGATAAAGCAAAAACTGTATGTTCCACAAAAAAGGAAATTTTTATCAGCGAATAAGGCCCAGATTCTTTATTTGATTGATGAACTTTTGATGTATACGACCAAGCAAATTTTTTAACACGACACGAATTCTCGAATCACGTAGTCGGAGGATTAAATTTCACTTTAAGCAAAACAAATTCCGCCACACTTGTGGAGTGCTAACTAGAAAATAACACTCATAAATCCCTAGTCACGTACATTTCACACAATCCTAATGTATCCTCTGTCTCCAAATGTTGAATTAATTAACAAAACAAAACTATTGAAAGCCCAAACAAGTTCCAACAGCAGACTACTTCAACATCACTCCACTAAACAACGACAAATTCAGTTTTAATACTAATTAATCTTAGTTCAGAAACTCCGTGATCCATTGTATTGTGAGGACAGACTGTTTTTGACGTAGAGTATTGGACTAAAGTTTCGAGTTGAAGCCAAATATGAGTTCTAGATTTGTATAAGAGCCGGGAAGTTTTAAAGTTGATATATGAACAAGATTTATAGAGGAAAATGAAGTAAAACTAACCTCGAAAAGAGCTATTTCAAAGCGGGACGTGCAGCGTTTGAGCTAAGTTCAGAAGAGGTTTTCGAACTTATTTCGTCTAATATTTTCCTGACGCTCCCTAAATCCATTTTGATTCAGGTAAATTAATTACTATTATATGAGTAATGCTTCAGCCTGGATTATAATAAAAAAAAAACCATTTATTTTTATATATAGGCCCACAGTAACATCACCTAACTTAGACCCTGCTACGGGATAAATAGTGATATGTATAGTGTCCATAGACTCTCTTCGAAGTATTTAGTATTCTTAGAAAACTTACGGTTTGTTGCACAATGCCCTAATAAGTAACCAGTAACGTTATGAAATGACGTTCCATATTTGAATTCTTCGTTCGTGAGTGCTTGTTCGTCGATGGTGAAACAGATAAATATTGCACGTATATATAATATTATGATTCCGGAAGGTAGCAGCAAATGTTATTAATAATTAATTGACATTGGTACGGGAAACCTATGAAAAATTACTTTCAAAATGAACTCTGCTAATAAAACCTTCAGGATTTGCAGAACCTTCTCAATCATTATTAATTTTCATTTCCTCAGAGACATGAGCCTTACTTTAATGTAATTTAAGGAACCATAATTGACAGTGACATACTACTTTCTTATCAATACGAATGAATCATTCCATTAAGACTGAATTGTAAATTCTCTGGGGTAAAGTTTTTAAGAATATATTAAAATAAGGAACAATTTTGGAAGATTTTTCTGAAGTCAATTAAATTTGACAATATTTGTCTTAACTAGCAATTTTATTTGGAAATAGTCTATAACCTGACTATAATTTTAACCATTAATATTACTTAATAGGTTCTCAATTACAATACTTCAATACAAGGCACGTTAAGCCCGGTCCCGCTTTGGTCCCGAATAATATCGGCTGCATTGAACTACTATTACTACGTATGGAAATGACATCCTTAGGGAACCTCGTGCCCGGTGAGTTGATGGTCACAGACCATCAACGCATGCGCGGTATCACAGTCACTCACTCCCGCTCGTAGCGTTAACCAATGTGACATTTGGTCAAATAATTTGTCAAAAATGCCGTCCTGCGTAATAAAAACTTGCAAAAATAAAAGCAACAGGAATCAAAAAGACACAGGCGTTACTTATCATCGGTAAGTAAATAAAATGTCAACTTAAACCAACAAAAAACATTTTTCAAAATGTTATAAATGTTTGGTATGAAATTGCCGCCATTTTATTGGAAATTCAAAGATTATAAATAGTGACACGCACAGAATGGAAAAGTAGGTAGGTAATAAATAGAGGTTAGACAATGCGATGTTGTGATATTTCTTTTAAGGTGTTTTACATTGGTAGTTGTATTTTTCTCGAATTATTTCGTATGAAAAATTAAAATGAATAAAATGTTATAAAAAAAATTATAAATATCATTCGAGTGTTTGACCCATAGACTTTTATTTATTAAACATTTATTTCTTTAGCGTTTTTAAATAAGTATTGATCGAAGTAAGTAACGATTAAAACATTTTGATAAAATAATTATCCATTCAATACAACTAAGTTAAGTAGGCACAAAGTCTGTCACTTCTGCGGTTTCATATTCAGCATTCAAAATTTATGGAATACGTCATTCTGTTGACAGTTCACGTCAAAAAAATGCGCACATTTTTTGCTTGGCATAGCGTCTCTATACGTAGTAGTAACAGCTCACTGATCGGCTGATATTAGTCGTTAAGTCTTTAAGAGGCACTTTACTCAAAAACTTATCTCAAAATCTTCACTTCAAATCAAAATAATAAGTATGGCTTGGCCGTTTTCATTACATATTAATCTAATAATGCTAGTTGACTAAATTTCAAAAACAAGATTATACCTCACCTTGATGAATATATTTATTAAATACCTTGATATTTTTAAAAATACTTAACATTTACATGATTTTATTATGATTAAAAAATAAATAATTTGAGTGGGCCTCAAAAACGCTCGAACTGTCATGGCTTACTAAATGACGTCACGGCGGAAGTTTGAAAGTCTTTTGACAGCTAAATAATGAGCGTTTTTCACAAACTAAATTATTTAAAATCCTTAAATTCAAATTTAAATCCAAAATTAATTCGTTCTATGATATCTCCAAATCATGATTAATCACGGAAACTACCAACAGTGATTTGTTCTTAGTGGAAACCAACCTATTTTCGTAGTTAACTAGTAACGAAACGGGCATAACGTACACAACATATACTTAGATTAAGACACAGATTATTTTGACGAGAAGGTGTACAGTTTGGCTTTACATGTAACTTTTTGACACTGAAAATGCTCTCGGATCTCGCTTCGCTATTTAAATGATAATGTTTTTGTTGGATAACATATTTCTCAAAACATAACCTCAAATCGTCAGTCAAAATAGTTCCAATAGCGTCTTTCATTCACATTTACCCTGTTTACCTTTCTATTAATAAGTCGTTGTTCTGTTTGTACGCTGAAATGGGATCATAGTTATTATCTGTGCCGGGTAAATACACAAAATGTTGGCCCCGCACCGGCAGGCTGGGTAGACAATTAATTTAGTAAACAATAGACGATCTATAGACAGATGTAAGGGTATAACCGCAATGGAACTAGAATGAGCAACCCTGGTTAACACAACGTGTTGAAAATATACTAAGTAGATACCTCGTAGGGTTTTGTATTTCAAAAGGTAAAATCGTTTATTTTTTTTACACCAATCACATACATTGCTCTGATCGCAAAGTAAGTAGCTAATGCACTTGTGTTATGGAAATCAGACACAACGGTGGTACCACAACACCCAGATCCGGGACAATATAAAAAAAATTGATTTCTACATTGACCCGACCGGGAATCGAACCCGAGACCTCGGAGCGGCGACGCCTTGAAACCCAGCGTGCTTAGCCACTACACCACGGAGGTCGTCGAGGAGGTATTTTATTTTAAAAAATTGTAGATTCCGTCTAATGTCCCGTTTCACAGGAAGAAGAAATAAATATAGAAATCATACTATTTATTTTTAATAAAATATTCGGATCTTTTGTTTTTTTTTCAGCTGCCAACAATCCAATAGTCCAAACATGTTTCAATTTGCGATTTCACAAAATAATCAAATCCTATTGACCGTTGACCTCGAAAAAACGTGCAAGATGCGACATTCCTTAATCTGAAAACCTACGTTCGCATCAGTGTGTCGCTTTAACAATTTATCGGAAACTTATACGCCTACCATACATAAGAATGTACATAAAATAAGAATACCTAAGCCCTGCAATACTCATGCGCCTTATCCCCACCACTGCGCTACGAGCACCTAATAAATAATAAAAAACTTTTTATATTCCTGGGATCTTTCTTTTTAGATGCGAAAAAGATTTCGAGGTTATAAACTAGGTACCGTTCCTACTGCTATATCTTCAAGTTGGGTATCAGTTTGTAACTTGGCTATCATCATCACTTCTGTTGGGTTAGTGCGGGGACGAGTTCGGTAATTACACTTTGTTTGGACGGATCAATTTGCGCCAAAGCCGAAGCAAATATCATGTTTCTATCTGCAACGTGCTAGCTAGACGCTCCCATGTTTTTAGTTCTTGAGATAAATACTTGATTAACGTCAAATAACCTCTTTTTAGAAGTCAGTTAAAAGGGGAAGTGCTTAAAAAAAGCTTTTGATAATTGTCATGAATTGAATGAAACAGTGCAGACGTATCGTAAACGTAACTACTTTTCAACGAATATCGCTTGCGCACACAGCAAAAAGCGCAACTGATATTTGCCATTAAGGTGGTTAGGCGGCGGTGGCCTCGATAGTACATAGGTAAAATATACTGCTTAAAATCGAATATTGTTGAATCCTTTAATGACGTCATTCTTTATCAACAATCTTTTGTTTACGCAGCCAGGAAGCTTTTGGCTCACAGGTAGCTGAAGAATTGAAGACGTCGGAAAGAAATTCAGGGAAAATAATATAATAACATAAATAGTAGAAAAAAGCTCAAGCTGCCGGGTAAACGGTACCCAAACTGTGAACTTTTGTATCTTAATCTAATTGTTTCCTTGATGGATTACAAGTACAACTCATTTTCGCAATTTCCAACTATTTTCCAGCAGTCAACCCCGCTTCGGCGAACTTGTTCTGAAATTGATTGATGGTGTTAATGAGACGGGGATCCGGGTGACCTTGTTTTTTAAGTAAATCTCTACATTTTTAGGGACTGATGATAAAAAATAAATAAAGAAATCGCAAATATAAATTTGATTAAAATTTAATGAAAACAAAAGGAGTAACTTTTAAAACTTCATTAAAATCAAGTTTCATTCTCATCTGGCTATACTATGGGGTTCAATCCTCGTCTGTCACAGGTTCACAGTGTCTTTTTACAAGTGCAATTTAATTATAGAAGAGAACTTTAAAAAAAATGCATAAAAAAGTGCATGTTTAAAGT
>OY757275.1:5619309-5790660 GCA_963584085.1 Pyrausta aurata | reverse complement strand
AGTCCTCTCCACAGATCGCCATTTTTATTCGAGAGTTGTGCGTGAAGCGATTGAAATCCAAAAACATGTAAATTTCAATAGAGAAGATGGTTTCAAACTGTCTGCGGCGTGGAATCCAGTGATTAAAATGACACAGCCTCGTTATAGTTCGCAGTCGAGTGATCGCCAGAATACGGACGTCTCGAGCGGTTTCCAGAATAGGGATACTGTCAGTGTAGTGTGTGGTGGCGGTACGCAAATAATAAATATTTTGCGGGTAGAACAAGACAATTCTACCCCGCAAACGGAGTGAAGAAATCGCAGATCATCAGTTCGCCTGTGACCACGATTGGTGAAACCCGATCGAAACGTCAGGCAAAAACATAAGGTAATTATGTTTATCGCGATCGCGTTAATCCCCGTGTGTCTGTGCTATTTAAATGATTTTTTTTGATGGGATAACATTTTTCTCAAAACATAACCTCAAATCATCAGTCAAAATAGTTCCAATAGCGTCTTTCATTCACATTTACCCTGTTTACCTTACTATTAATAAGTCGTTGTTGTGTTTGTACGCTGAAATGGGATCATAGTTATTATCCGTGCCGGGTAAATACATTATTATACAATTTAGTAAACAATAGACGATCTATAGACAGATGTAAGGGTATAACCGCAATGGAACTAGGATGAGCATCCCTGGTTAACGCAACATGCTGAAAAATATACTAAGTAGGTACCTCGTAGTGTTTTGTATTTCAGAAGGAAAAAACGTTATTTTTATTTAATTCTTTTGTAGATACCGTCTAACGCCCCGTTTCACAGGAAGAAGAAAAACAATTTGAATTTTCACAAATAAATTGCACTTGTAAAAAGCAACCGTGACTCTGTGACAGACGAGGAATCGAACCCCGTGTCTTACGCAGATTCCTCGTCTGTCACAGAGTCACGGTTGCTTTTTACAAGTGCAATTTATATTATTAAGTTTGTATAGTGACAAAACACTATAAAAACAAAAATCTACTTTGAATTTTACGTTATATTTTCATTAAAATATTCGGATCTTTTATTTTTTTTCAGCTGCCATCAATCCAATAGTCCTAACATGTTTCAATTTGCGATTTCACAGAAGAATCAAAACCTATTGACCGTTGACCTAGAAAAAACGTGCAAGATACGACATTCCTTAATCGGAAAACCTAAGTTCGCATCAGTGTCCTGTACCTGAGTTTTTCTGTTCAGAAATTCTCAGGGAAACCCGGAGTTTGGAAGTTGGCGGTGTTTCACCTCCGTGTCTCGGAAAGCACGTAAAGTCGTTGGTCCTGCGCCTGATCTCTCTCCGGTCGTGTTAAATTGCTGTCCCATCAGGCTATGAAAGTGAAAAGAATAGAGAGTGCACGTTTGCGCACACACTTGTGCACTATAATATGTCCCGCGCAGTCGGTTAGTCATTGTGACTGACCACCGTAGTCGAAATCGGCTAGGGGGACTATTATTATTATTACCACTAACACTATCTAAATGATAATATTACCTATATAAATAAATAAATAAGAACTTTTTTATTTTTGAGGTCTTTCTTTTTAGATGCGAAAGAGATTTCGAAGTTATAAACTAGGTACCGTTCCTACTGCTATATCTTCAAGTTGGGTATCAGCTTGTAACTTGGCTATCATCATCACTTCTGTTGGGTTAGTGCGGGGACGAGTTCGGTAATTACACTTTGTTTGGACGGATCAATTTGCGCCAAAGCCGAAGCATAATAAGCAAATATCATGTTTCTATCTGCAACGTGCTAGCTAGATGCTCTCTTGTTTATAGTTCTCAAGATATTAAAAAGCTTTTAATAATTGTCATGAATTATATGGGTTGGATAATTCAGTGCAGACGTATCGTAAACCATACTACTTTGCATCAAAAATCCCTTGCAACAGAAAGCGCGCGTCACTTCAAATAAACGACGACGCAAGGTGAAAGCAATATTAACCTTTAAGGTGGTTAAGCTGCGGTGACCTCGATAGTACAAAGGTAATATCTACTGCTAAAAACGAACATTGTTGAACCCTTTCATCCCCGACGTCATTCTTTATCAACAATCTTTTGTTTATGCAGCTAAGAAGCTTTCTGCTGACAGGTAGCTGAAGAATTCAAGATGTCGGAAAGAAATTAAGCGAAAATAATATAATAGCATAAATAGTAAATCCAGAAAAAGATGGCGTGACGAGCTAGACTCTTTCAACAAAAACTGGAGAACAGATGCTCAGAACCGTGAAGAGTGGAAAATGGGTAGGGAGGCCTTTGCCCTGCAGTGGGACACTTTCAGGCTTATATAAAAAAATAGTAGAAAAAAGCTCAAACTGCCGCGGTAAACTGTGAACTTTGTATCTTAATCTAATTGTTTCCTTGATGGATTACAAGTACAACTCATTTTCGCAATTTCGAACTATTTTCCAGCAGTCAACCCCGCTTCGGCGAACTTGTTCTGAAATTGATTGATGGTGTTAATGAGATGGGGATCCGAGCGACCTTGTTTTTTAAGTAAATCTCTACATTTATAGGGACTGATGATAAAAAAGAAATAAAGAAATCGCAAATATAAATTTGATTAAAATTTAATGAAAACAAAAGGAGTAACTTTTAAAACGTCATTAAAATCTCTGGCTATACTATCATATTAGCATAATTTAAAGGGTTTTTATTAATATGGTAATGAATAAAATTCAATTTATGAAACCAAAATGTGCATGAGGTCTAAAAAAAGCATGAGGTCTAAAATTAAACTCTGTAATCACATTAAATTTACCATATTTAATGCAAATAAACGATTCTATTCTATTCTATTCTAAATAAATTAATTAATTTATAAAGAAATACATTTAATAAATAAATAAATAAATTTTAAATATAATTACAGGATAAGCTTTAAATTAAATTTTTATAATTATTAAGATGCAATTTAGAATCATCAAATAAAATTGCTTCCTATTTCACAACAGCAACATAAACTAAATAATAACTATCGAAGAGAATAGTTTATTTTTGTTTTTATAGTGTTTTGTCACCGTACAAACTTAATAATATAAATTGCACTTGTAGAAAGACAACTGTGAACCTGTGACAGACGAGGAATTGAACCCCGTGTCTTACGCTAAACTAAAATAAACTATAAATTGGCTTTTATCATCTTAACTGATTGTTAAAATATTTGTAAAAATATTTTCCTTCGGATATTGTGAGAGCAATCTCACAACATTGATGATGTCACGCAGCCTACGCGTTAAAAAGCACTTGCAAAATTCAACATGCTTGTTATTGTGACGGTGGCCGAGTGGTATAGGCATACGCCTGGATATCGTAAGACACGGGGTTCAATTCCTCGTCTGTCACAGGTTCACAGTTGTCTTTTTACAAGTGCAATTTATATTATCGAAGAGAACTTTAAAAAAATGCATAAAAAAGTGCATGTTTAAGGTAGATGTATTACATGACTTTACGGATTTAATTTTAAATAAATGTGCACGAAATCAAACCGTCAAGTGCTTAATCAAAAAGAGTATGATTGTATTGTATTCGTTCCTGGTCGAGATTTAGAACATCACTATAATATCTATTAGTGTCTAATTGTTCGGAGTAATTGAGCTCAATTAGCTAGTACGAGGCCCAAAATCGTTAATCTTTACACCTTTAATTAATTACTTTAGTTATTGTAAGAAAAGATACAATACACTGGTTTTGGAAATTTAAGATAATTTAGATTAAACTAATCGTGAAAGCCTAGCCTGTAGAGTTTTTCTATGATAGATTTTTTGCTAAAAATACGCTCATTTCTTTGCAGCATAACCTTAATATTCAAATTAAAGTTCTTCAACAGTTTTAATTTGTAGTTTATAAGTGAAAACTTACAAAATATAAAGAATACTGAGAAATATAAACTATAATTGACCAAAAAACAAAGTAAATTTATGCTTCGAACTGAAATCGTATCGCAATTGAGGTCAATTAAACTGTTACCTACATTTAGCTTTTACAAGTCCCAGTACCTACAGTTACTTTGATAAGTAAACAATAATGCATGAAAATCCTACTAAAACTAAGCACAGCACGAAATTCGATCACTACAACACGTTAGCGGGAATCGAATACTGCTTGTTCCGTCGACGCCTAACGAACTAGATGCCGTTTCAGCCAGTACCTACTCGGGCGTCGCGACGACCGCCCACCAGTTGAGCCGTCTGAGCGCCAACTTCGCAACCGCTCTTTATTTAAAAAACGAACTGTCAAAAATAAACGCGCGTAAATAACCACAAAAAAAGAAAGTTGCATTTTTTTTTGTTAGTTGCCAGTGCGTGTTTTTGTGCAGTGAAAAACTTCTACGAAAAAGTTTCGGAGTTAGTTCGCGCGGCGCGTTCCACAGGTAAATAATTGATGAACTAGTTCATTGTTGTTTATGAATATTTGGGTTGTTTATAAATTAAAGGCATTCCGTAAACAAGGTTTTAAGTTTTATGGATATATTAATTATTTGAGACAAGGGGCTTGTTGTATGTACGCGCAGCGCGGCCAACCAATATGAGTAAGAATTAAAATAAGTAACGGCCCTAAAATAAGTTCGGTTTTTTTGTACCGTTAAAAAAATGATGCTTGAAGAATGATGTATAAAGTACTTAATCTTTTAAGTACTTAACTTTGAAAGGTTGACCATTTGAAATTAATATAATTTTTTTTTTCTTTAAACCATATTATAACTCAAAGCAAGTAATGCGATTCCTTGAACACGAATTTATGATGAATTTAATATTGAACTCACATTGAAGTGAATTAATGAAAATACTGAACATAGGTATACCAATTAATGATTTATTTTGTCGCTCCATACGCATGTGATTTAATATTTTACGAACTTTAATTATATGCTTTGCTTATTATAAACAATAGACATAAAATATATTTGAATAAATTTAATTAAACTTAATTGCTGGATGGTTAATAATTAACACAGATCTACGAATTGATTAAGGAATATTTAAATTAGTTTGTTTTATGTGAATTATAATACAATGAAGGCCATTATTTAATACTTATTATAACAAAACACATTCAAACAACCATTATAAATGCTATATCTATTAAAAACTTATTAGCGACGTTTTATCTAAAAATCTGGGTGCTCGTAGCGCAGTGGTGGCAGCGCTTTAGCAGTAATACCGAAGTTAAGCAACTTACGGCGTGGTCGGTGTTTGGATGGGTGACCATTCCGACCATATAAGTGGCGTATATCACGAGCATCTCCATGCTTCGGAAGGCACTTTAAGCCGTTGGTCCCGGCTAATATCGGTTGATATTAGTCGTTAAGCCTAGTCAGAGGCCCTATGGGCGGCTTGATAAAATCTGATAGCAAGGTTCGTCGCTTGCCTTGCAAACACCCCGCCGCCAATCGGCACTGAGCCGGCGTAGTGGAGTATGGCTCATACCACCTCACATTTGAGGTAAGGCCTTTGCCCAGCAGAGGGATGCTTACAGGCTAACTTTATCTTACTTTTCTAGATGCCTTTTGCCATTATTGATATCGAGCGAAAAAGACAGACAGCGAAGTCAAGGAAATAGGGTCCCGTTTTTACCCGGCGCCCTAAAAATGAATGTTATTCTATAAAAAAACATTTAACCTACACGGAAACCGAAGCTTCCACCAAACTCTAATACAAATTCTGTACATCTTGACCAAGCTACGGAGCATGAGCTAATACTTAAAGTTTAAGCGTATTACTAAGTAGCTCACAACTTAACTCTCTGGAGATGTGTTTTCACCTCAATTCAAGAGTCACTTAATAATGTACTCACTACAAAGTGTGTGAAGGTCAGGGGAAATATAGGCTTTATCCTATATGCATGGATGTAAAACTGCCGTTAAGTGCTTAAATTTTAAAAGGTGTATCGAACTTTTGGCTTACTTTTTGGTCCGCCATCTTAATTTTGTTGAAACGTAGTATCAATAAAAACACGAAAATCGATTTCTTGTATTATTTTACAAATTCTATGACAAAATCTCAGATACAAGAACAGTCTGTGAAGGGCACTCACTCTTTATGGTTTAGATTGTTTTTAACACTCACTGTGTCATATTTGTATTCTTAAAAGATGAAATAAGAAACTTTCTTTATCATTCGAAAACATGACACGCTACGTACCAAAGTATATTTTCGATTCATATTAATTTTATCGAACAATTTGGAAGGTTTTAGTCATGGCCATCATTTCGTAAAAAAAAAACAAGTGAGCTACCAGTCCATAGTGAAAATTCCAAAGAAAAGTTCAAGGAGCTACAAACTAAAAAAAAAACTATTCAAGAACATTACGTTTTACGAAGACGATTACCGCACCGCCCACTGCTCAATTTTTCAAATATATTTTTTTAACTGCATACCAATAAAGAAATCTCATAAATAATAAGTTACACGGTATCTATAACTATAAAAATAGTTCATATTTCACTAGTTAATATTTCAATGTTTCACTAAAAAACTGCATGTGACTAAAGTTGGATCCCGTTTCACTTGCTTTATACTCAGATGATGACTATAATATACTCGCATATTTATCTACATACAGAGCATTCGTAAATAATTTTAAAAAGACACATTTTTCCATCTACATTTCTAACTAAACAGGTAACTAACACAGCGCTGTACAAACTAAATTGATAGCCAAACTTTTCGGCAGAGCACTAAGTAAAGTCCTACAAGTGAACTCACGGCAAATGCTAGCCAAATACTAAACTTAAACGTAGAGTATGTGACATGGCTCTCAAGTTACTCCCTGGAGACAGGAGATGGATGCACCGAGCTTACTTGCAGGAAACTGCTATTAATGATGCATTAACACGTTCCGGGACAGTGCCCGCCTACAGGCGTGAAAACAATAAAACATCTATTGTGTCTGGAGTAGTGTCCCGGAACGTGTTAAACGAGATAGGAATGACGTAGAAAATATCGAAGGAAATTCTGAAACTCCGATGAAATTCTTCTTGTAACCGACGGGGAGTGAACGTCTGAAAGATGAGAATATTTATTAACCTGTCGGATGCAATTTTAAACAATAGATACTTGAAATTCTGTACGTAATATTCGCATATTCTTAAAACTGAAACATTGTAATTGAGGGTTAAAAGAGAAAACAAAAAAACTGCATCTTCTTAACCCTTTTAAATATTTCATGTTGAAGAACTAAACAGATCTATACATATGCCCTATGAAGTTTTAAAGATTTCGATAAGTAATTAAATTGAGACATTATGCTTGTGAAAAGTTGTAAACCTATTATCAAATACTTAAATGTTTTAAGATCACTACAAAACAAAATATAAAGTCTATCTCCGGTTTTGTGTCCGATAACCTTTCAACTTTTTATAAACCTCTAATTTTCTAACGAATCCACCCGTAGGATAGAAAATTATTTATGAACCTTGTTAAAGGTTGAGGAATTAAAAAAATAACAAACTAACAAGTGTCTAAGATTAATTAAATTACATTTCAGATACTTGTTAGTCGATATTTTTCTTCAGTTTGATAACGTGATGCGGAAATTAGGTCATAAGTTATATTTAGATATTATGATTACTAATACTAACAAATATAAAATAAGTCAATGTGATTGGTTTCTGAACCACCATTTTAGCTGATTACGCAGTACATTTTTAATGAGGCATTTAGTAATCAATCTAACGTCAAGAAAGCAGTTATTAAATTATTTTTTCTTTTTACTTTTGAAAATATATTAAAATTATTCCGCCCTTAGACTTATTTTTATTAGTTAATTGTTTAAATTGAAAAATCATATAAAGTTTACTGTTTTTACCTTTTTGAATCAACTTGTTTTTTAACGAAAGCTAAATAAATATAACTACTTAAAATAGCAACAACTCTCTAAAACCTTCATACAATATACCTTAAAAGTATGGAAACGCCTCAAAAAGCTAATAGAAATGGGCAAGTTATAAACACCGTATCAATTGGTATTTTACGCTTCATTTGTGCTACCATGGTAACAAATGGGGAGCGCGATTTTAATATAAAAATAAATTAAGGCTATTTTAAATTAAAATAGGAAAATGTAGCTCTAGATTGACCAAAATAATGATAATGAATCGAAGACTTAAACGTAAAAACAACATCTCAAAGAGTTTCGTTACTAAAAGAAGTAAGAATAAACAGAAAAGATTTTACAAAGCTAACAGATCACATTTATCTCTTCCTAGCTTTTGCCCGCGACTTCGTCCGCGTGGAATAGTGACTTCTTTCTCCCGTTTTTTACACATTTACCACTATATCTTTGCTCCTATTGGTTGTAGCGTGATGTTATATAGCGTATAGCCTTTCTCGATAACTGGACTATCCAACACAAAAAGAATTATTCAATTCGAACCAGTAGTTTCGGAGATAAGCGCGTTCAAACAAACAAACAAACAAACTCTTCAGCTTTATAATATTAGTATAGATAAATCGTCTCTAATTTAATGACCTAAAAGAATTTTCTCATACATAATCGACTAAACTTGTCACAGTCATAGCTGTAGTACATCTATCAAAATGTACACGTCGTTATCAAAGCTATCTATGTCATTTCACTGTTTACGTTCTGAGTAGCAAACATAGAAAACCATTTTAAATCAACCGAAAAACCGCGATGCATTTGAGCAGCTAAAAGCTTAGCTCAGTTCCTATAACTATTATCGATCTTGTCTTTAAGCAGCCTAACATTTTAAAACATGTAATTCACATTTATATTTTAAGCAATATTTAACTAATATACCTAGTTAAGTAAAAGCCACGGAAAGTCTTAATAGAAATCGGCAAGTCCACAAACCGTATCAAGTGTTATTTCATGGGCCATTTAGCTGTTACCGCGGTAACGAATATGGGGGAGCTAGGAAGTTATTAATCATTCCGTAAGGCGGTCTGATAAGGAGTGATATGGTGAAGCTATTTATAATATAGTATAAACTTTTTGGAGTGTGAACATGGACTTAAGTAAGGCTACTTATGTGGTACTATGTTATGTTAATGGCTTCAAAATGTTAATTATAATAAAAATTCGGTGCGACCCGGGATTGGAATCCAGGACTTCTTGGGTAGTAACCGCTTCAATAACGAGGCAGAACAAAGTTAATAGTTATATACATTGCTTACTTTTGCTGTAGGGAAAGAGTTAACAACATATATGTAAGCAATCTGTATCCTATGATAACAAAAAATCTGTTAAGCTAATAAATAAAACAGTCAAATAGCGAAATAGAGCTTTACGTTCTCATAGTATGAATCTTTTTGATGACGATGTGTTTATCGACATAATTTTGTCGTTCTTATTACGCGGCCGTCGTGAGCCTTAACTAAGAATGCTCATTACTACCTCAAAGTTGTGGTGAGGCCTTTGCCCAGCAGTGGGATGTTTATTGGCTAATACTAACTCATATCTAAATTAGCAGTCCATAGAGATAATTATACAAACACAACTTTATGTCAATGAAATTTAATAAAGGCATGTACATTTGTTTGACTATGGCTGTAAAGAGTAAACACCACATTCAGAGTATCAAAGACAGCCCAGGTTTAACAGCTTACGTCTTCGTGAAATTAAAGCGAAATAAATTGAATTCTTGACATAGTAGAGATAAATGTATTTCTTGAAGTTAAGTCTTAACGTACGTAATTAATTTTACCTGAGACAAAGGGATCGTGTTGACAGAAAACAAGTTAGACTAGAGCGGGCAAATGGTTGAATATACCTTTTATTTAGGTTGCAGATTATAGTATTACAGTGGTGTCTGTGTTTAAATGACAATAGTAGATTGTTATTCAAGTTAAGAAAGCGACCCAATGCACCTGAGATATTTCTGGCGCTCGAACAAATTCAGAGCGCCAATAATTCGAAGGTGCAATGGATGATTTCATACTATATATTTTTAATAGCTGTGAGGAAAGTCCTTTTCTCTTGACTATTAT
Source organism: Pyrausta aurata (assembly GCA_963584085.1). Classification (NCBI taxonomy): domain Eukaryota; kingdom Metazoa; phylum Arthropoda; class Insecta; order Lepidoptera; family Crambidae; genus Pyrausta; species Pyrausta aurata. The sequence goes on along the minus strand of OY757275.1, from coordinate 5,780,686 downwards.
AAAATTAAGCGTGTATGTGTTTCTCTATTTAGAACAATACACGATACGTTTCAATAGGTACATTTATAGCCATGACTGGACATTTGTCTTGAGAACTAGCATTAATAATGATTTTCTACGTTTCTCATTTGCATTGGCAGGTAAAACTTCTATTTTAATGAAGAAATGCTAAGTTTAGCATCAAATGTAATATTTTATATATAAATAACTTATGTGCGCATAATACGTCTATATATCTTTCTTTATCTATGAAGTATCAATTGTTAAACAAGATAAAACTCTAATAGTAGGTAGTAGAGCCACAAACAAATCAATAATGCCACTTGTGTAAATTAATTAATTCAAACTGAAATCATTTGAATTAGATTATTCAAACACGCTTTTAGTATCCTGATTTATATATGAACTAACATGCAGGCATATTTAATAACGGTCTAAACCACGGCTAAAAAGCTTCAAATTGATTCAATTTTCCGCCAAACCAAACTAAACTAAAGCCTATGAAAACAAACTACAAATTGAGTGCCAGTTTTAATGAAAAATCAAGCAAAGTCGTATGTTTTTCATTTAGTTTTCAGTGCAGTGTATTTTTAAAACTTTTTTGGTCAATTTCGATCTGTGGTTTTTAGTACTCCAACGCATTCGCATGCAGCGTTGCGGCTGAAAGAGGAAAGGATGCGTATCACATCTTGCTATGTTAGAGCGAGACAAATATGCCTAAGTCGCATGCCGTATTCAAATGTAATATACCGCTTGCGGATGCGTCGGTGGCCTAACTAATCGGCATTGGGTCTAATTTCACCCAGTAGGTAGTGACATCTTCTTAAACGGAGTTCAGAAGTTAACCGCGAACAAATTAAATGGTGAAATTAGCCCTAAGTGTTTAAAAAATTATAGCCTGCAACTTTTTACGCTTAGAATAGTTACCTGTTTCCATAGTTTATGATAATTTATTTTTAAACCGTTTTCCCCACGGCTTCGTAACGTGCTGCCCTGATGCCCAGATCACTATTTATAATGCAGCTATGTACGATCCCATAAAAGTACATAACAAGAACAAAATAACCCCAAAAACGACAACAACACCTGAAACAGACATTTATTTCCGAGGTGTTGCCAGCAGTATAATGAGAGCAACATGTTGTCTGATGTCAGAGCAACGTGCAACATTTTCGTACATTATGCCCTGCGGTCGCACACAACACGTCCGCAACATTAGTGACCGCAGACAGCATGTCTGCTACATGCTGGTGATTTTAGGATCAGTTCACATTAATTATCATAAAATACCTGATGCTGGCCTGAAAAGCCTTATCTTTAAAGGTTTCTGCCTACTCCATGACCGTACTGGAAACGTGTAAGGCATATATTTTTCTTTGTATTGAAAACTATTTATGACACTGTTCCCCCTATTAGACTGTCGCATTCCCTCATCGACCCACACCGTGGATAAGTCGCTAGCTAAACTTATGACAAAAGTATGGGCATCGCTTGAAACAAAAAAAGATTGAATGTGAAAATGATTTAAATAACAAGCGTTCTAATTCTAGTGAAAAATCTACAAAATTCTCTCAGTGCACAAAAGATAAACAGTGCGTGCACAATGCACATTCTTTTTCTACACTAGTAGTGTTAATTTAAAATGACCACCAAACATTTACAAATAAAACTTAAGGTTTAGGACCAAAAACTTTATCGGCATCCCGCTAGTAGTTTAAGGGAAAAATATTTTAAACTTCAAATGCCTTGTAGCCACAAGAGCAGCCGCTCTAAAGATTATTTGATAACAACAACATAAGTCAAAACTATAGTTTTTCTTTAAACCTGTAACTCCTAGTCTTACGGCCGTACTCAAAAACGTAGACTATGTTCATTACAAAGCTTAAAATTCCTAATGCGTATAGCAAAGAGTTGAATAACAGGTCAGCACGCGATCACAAATACAACAACAAACAGAAGCGCACGTAACATGTTCAAATAATACATTACTTCTCTATAACGTGGACAAAGCTCAATGTTTTGACCGCACTCGCCAATGTGGGTCACATCCGTTGAAAACTTCGACAATATTGTCCAATCGGTGTGTTGTTTGCTGGCAACACTTGGCCAAGTATTGGAAAAAAGGTTTCCTCTTCGATATTTTGGGACGTGAACGAAAATATTTGGCGCTGTGTCGTTTTTGAGTATATGCAATATTGAATTATATTAAGTTCCTATGTAACTAAGTATTAAGTATTGTTAGTTAATGTTAATTTCCTATGTAGTACGTATTTGGTATACACAAATGACCTGAGTAAAAGAAAGTATGCAACTTTGAACAACAAAAGTGGCCTGTTCCACTGTGTCTAAATAAGCTCAGATTTGCGTTATCAGTCCAGTGCTTCATATAAAATGACGTTCCATATTTGAATTATTCGGTAGTTAGTACTTGATAGCTTGTTTTTTCACAACATTATAAATAGACTAGCGGCCCGCCAGCGACTTCGTACGCGCGTAATAGTTTTACTCCGTTTGGTTCCCATAGATAGATCGTTGCGAAAATATTTATAAGCCTATACGCATTAAACTACTTCTATAGCCTTCCCTCATAAATTAGCTGTCTAACAATGTAGCTAATATATTTTATAACCGGAACAATAGTTCCTGTTATTAGCGCGTTCAAACAAACAAACAAAAACATCCAGTTTTTAAATATATACGTAAAATGCGTAAAGATAAATGTTATATTTTATAAACACACAACACGCAGCCCGGTTTTTAATCTGGTGAAACTTACACGGGGATAATATCTTTTTATTTTACAACCAAATGGAAATACTTACTACGCCTATCGTCAATCGTATATTTCTTTCGAGAGCTAATGAAAAAACCAGGCTATACTCCGTGTGCTTACACAGCATCACGCCACATACAGGCTTTGGGAAAAGCAAATTCCTTCAAGTCTTCTCCCGCTACCTTAAGAGTTTGAACTTGAGCTTTGTTTATAGTCATAGCGAATACTCTACTTTCTTGAATTCAAATCGTGAATTCAAAGGGTTAATTCTATGTAGGGATCTACCCCATCCTCATCATCATCAATACCCAAAAGCCGTCCACTGCTAAACATAGGCCCCCACGAAAAGTTTGCATAAAAAAGATTGGACACCCTTCGACCACAGAAACAGCGTTGAATGTCCACCGACAATATGAACAGACGACCTGCAATCTACACTGTACACAGACCGCTTGATACCTACCCTGTTTAAACACAAAAAAATATTATTTACTGTTTTAAGGAATAAAATCTCTTCTCGAGCATTTTCTCAAGAGCAACATCAATAACAAACATGTGTCAAAACATTGTGTCTCAGACATGTCAAATGATTGTCAAAAATGATATACAAAATATTTTTATCATTAGCACTGAAGAGTTTTGATATCAACTTCGAAGAAAATTACCACCAGAATAATTTGGTTACCCTTTTTCACCCCCTTAGGAGATTAATTGCAATAAAATATAAAATAAATCTTCCGTCAATTCTGTAAAAGAATGTGTATGCAAAATTTGAAGTAGATTGGACCAAGGGATCACGTTGTTCCATACAAATTTTGCACCCCTTTTTGACCCCCTTAGGGGTAGAATTTCGAAAAATCCTTTCATATCGGATCCCTACGTCATACAAAGAACACACCCTCCCAGTTTCAGGTTTCTACGATTAGCGGTTTAGGCTGTGCGTTGATCCATCAGTCAGTCAGTCAGTCAGTCAATCAATAAGTCAGTCGTTCAGGACAAAGCATTTTATTGGTATAGATTAGTTTATAAAGAGGAATGTTTCAGAATATGTTTGCTGGTTTGAAGCGTCTTGACTCTTGCTCCTGGTACTGCTAAAAAAAAAGTGATAGTATTTTCATAGAAAGCCACAATATACTTAACTGAAGTCAAACTATATATTGAAATATCTACCTACACTATGTTAAACTACGTTACTATAGAAGAAACGTTTTAAGGGTCCAAGACATTTAGTTCGGATTAAATTATCAAAGCTAACGGCTCATTTGAAACAATTATGTAATAAATTGATCTTACTTTGGCTCCTTATAAGTTTCCCAAGCTAACCTTTAATTAATTTTGATCATTAGAAATATAATTCTTGTTAATTATATCTGCTAACGATCCTCTGCAAACTAATTTTCCCTTAAACGAATCGGTTTTGGATGTTTTTGTGTTAAATTGAGTTATTAACTGTTACTTTTATGAAAAAAAAAAAACACAGGAAGAAGAGTTTTTCAATTTTGTTTTCACATAGCTTTTATTTGACTACATGTTCCAACTTAATAAAGCGTAATGGCCACTAACAAAAATAACGTGGACAAATCATTTCCCGAGAACAATTTTAAAAATAGAACTCTTTGCAAACAAAACACCTTCTAAAATAAATGACCAAAAACCCGGCATATTTGAAAAAGGAATGTAATTCAAAATGAAATCTGGTGTGAACAATAGGTTAGGTTTTTAGGATATTTTGTTCCTCTGCCGAATTTTATTTTAGAACAATGGGTTTTCTGTCAAACCGACGAACGTAACAATAAATCCTTTCTAAATGTAATTGTATTTATTAGGAAAATCTCGTTGGTTCTGTGCTACGCAAAATGGCGAGCGTGATTCTTCCTTGCGGTCTACATCTCGATTTACTTCTTAGAATTTAATTGTGTGATGTAAATTAACTGGGATTATATGTGGCAGGAATTAAGGCTTCACATTGACTGACTTTATAGACATATTGGAACTACATACGAGAGTCAAAAATATTTTGCATCAGTAACTTTTAAAAGAATATTTAGACACACGGCGGTGTATCAAACCAAGTTCACGCTTACAGAACCAGCAAGCAGCAGTCTTACATTTTTCAAAAATACACTTACTTATTATTGACACAACAAACACATATTCTACAAGTAAACGTGTTGGTAGTAACTAATTATTAACTTAGTCATGGAGTTTTTTAAAAACCTAAGGTTACTTTTCTATTTAAATTAAGTGATTCATAGCTACGTACGTATTCCATGGTAAAATAGTGTCTATGAGAAAACTTTTTTACTCTAATTGTGATCATAAAAGACAAAAGAAAGCGGCTTAATCAACTTTATTTTCTTACACACACTCTTTATTACATACTTTTCAAATAAATACGCCTACTAATGTCGGCAAACTTGTACTAATGATAGCAATCAACTCTTTTCCAACTCAACTACTTTTGCCGAATGCCCACTTACTGAAATTAAGGGATCTTACTTATGACCAAAAAAGGTAGGTAAAGATAATACACTGGTACCAAAGTCTTTTTAACCCCCGATGAAAAAAAGAGGGAGGGCTATAAGTTTAACTTGTCTGTCTGTTTATCTGTCTGTGGTATTTCGTAGCTTCCACACAGATGAACCGATTTTCACTAAGTTTTATTTCTGTCATGGAAAATTTTATCCCTAGTGTTCTTAGCAATGTTTTATGAAATTTGTTCAGCCGTTTTTTTGGTATTTTTTTATTTTGAATTTTATTTCATAATTATAATCTTCATTTGAATTTATGTTTTATTTAAATTGTCTGTGACCTTTTCTCAATTACTACCCAATTGAACAGGCTTAAAGATTTCAACAGAGAATTGAACTATGTATACGGATACCTCTGATTTTACTCACAAATAACCCTCTATGAACTTAAAAGAGGAAAAAAATACTTATAGGAAATTCTGTATTAACGCGAGCGTAACCGCGGTTAACCGCTGGTTACTTATGATAAGTATACACGTAGGTAAAGCCAAGCCAAGACTATATTCATGAAATAGTACCCCATTCACTTTGTATCATTTTCCATTCCCGCAACGTAATATCAACATGAAAGCACCCTTATATCTTTCACGACATAAACTGTATCACGTAAGACAATACGTGACGTGGTCACAACACAATTTTTCTTGGCGGACCCTCCACATTGTTTTCAATGTTAATCTAAAATGGTCTCTAACTCAAGTACACAAGACTGATATTGAAAGGACTGGCTACATAGCAAGATTAAAACAGGTCTATAGATGAAGTCGGAGATAAATGTCAGTCATTCGTATTTAGGCCTTTTCGTCTTTTTCTAGGATTACATGCGATGTAAGATTAGCTTGGCGAATTGGGAGTGGATTAAAGTATTTAGTTAGTGATGAGTCTTTTATAGACGTTTTAATAGCTTGCAGTTTGTTTGTGCTATTTAGATAATCGAATTTAATAATAGTCCCTCTAGCCGATTTCGACTTCGGTGGCCGGTCGCAACGACTAACTGACTGCGCGGGACATATTATACTCCAACTGAACAGTTACGATATTGACTTCAGTAAAAGCCGTTCACTGTTTTATTGAAACTTTTCCTACTATTAATGAAAGTTCGTTAATTGTGTGACTGCCGCCATTGTTCGAATAACTTCCGTGAAGGACAGATGTAGGTACAGTCAGGTGTAGTTGTCAGTGTCAGTACATCACGCTATACATTTTTGTTGAAAACTAACCCTTATTACAACTGCATAAGATACCGCAGTGTTTACCTTGACGTATGTTATCCGTCTAAATAGGATATGTTTTTTTTATTGTTTTTTATGTCCCCCTAGCTGATTTCGACTTCGGTGGCCAGTCACAACGACTAACCCACTGCGCGGGACATATTATAGTGCACAAGTGTGTGCGCAAACACAGGTGCACTCTCTATTCCTTTCACTCTCATAGCCCGATGGGATAGCAATCTGACACGACCGGAGAGAGATCAGGCGCATCGAATTTAATGTATAGGGTAATAGGCTTTTTGCAACTATAGAACTCTGGAGAACAATATAAGAATTACACTGTATAGAGAGACTAGGTATAAAACCTGCGTTAATTTTCTTGAACTTGACGTAATGAGAAATGTAGGTAATGTAAGTTATGACATCATGGAGTCGTTGTCTAAACTCTTGTAATACGTCTTATATTTAAAAAAAATTAAACCGGCTTCACAAACTGAGAGACAAAATAACGCATTTGTCTATTTTTACTAGAAACAAATTCATTGGAGTTGGTATATGATGTGAATAAGTAGACGATTAGTGTAGGTAATTTTATTATTTTACATGAGTTTTCGTTATTACTCATATCTTTAAAACTACTGAACCGATTTTGATAAAACTGTTCACACACTACACTGTTCCCTAAGTTGGAATATATCTAATCGATCTAGAATCATCTCGCTATGGCTTCCTTTTTTGAAATATCCTTATACAATCATACAAAAATACATACATACCATTACGAAATTTCGCACACAGTTTTTCGTGTTTGGATGCCATAATAGATCAGCATACTCAAAGATTATCAAATACATACACTACTAACGATATCACATACATACATCGAATTGATAACCTTCTTTTTTTGAAGTCGGTAATAAAACAAAGGAGGATTTAATAATTTAGTTATGTACCATTTTATGTCGTACTGTTATTTCCTCCTTTTGTTTAGTACTCAACGTAAATAAAATTAGGTATTCTTTCTTAAAGGTACAGACCATAAAACAGAGCGTTCATATTTTATGTCTTTTTTATAGCAACTTAAGATTTCAAGAGTCTTGCAATCACGTAAAGTTATTATTTTTTGTAAGTAATTATGTACTTGATTGTTTTATAATGCATCTCGCATAAACGAATTAGTCTGCTATTTTGAAGTTGTATTAGAAAAGTTTTTTTAATTTTGAAGCACGTGATACAATTACTTAGGATCTGCACTGAACAAAGAATATTTTATGTTCGCTAAGCGATTTCGAAGCAAACACAATTTAATATTGGATACTTGAAAGACATTACATAATAACATACATTACATTACATAATTATATTATTATATTTTAATATTTTGTTGTCACGCAATTCAAATTATTTCAATTGTATTTGTATTGTAATATTTCAATGTGACTTGATCCGATTCTATGTGATTTGCAATAATATTTTAATGTGTAATTCTAATGTTTAATTTATTTTATTTTCGTTTCCTACACAATGTATTTTGTTACTGGAATAAATGACTTTGATTATTATTCATATTGATAAAGTCATACATATTTTTAAGTAACAGTATAATCGGTATTCAATTATGTTAGTATCTAACATTTTGGTTCTGTAGAGGCTTATAGCTGTTAGTAAAATCTATACGTCTCACTTGTTATGTTGGTGGGTTGAATTATGTTGTGCTTCGGAATTCAAATGGAAAACGACTTATTTCAATTTTGAGTCCATTCTGAGAGAATCAATGTTCAATCAAAGTTATGCGTGACATTAGAAATTGAATGAAATAAATGTCAAATTTCACAGTGGATAAAAGAAAATATTTTTTAATAATACCGTGATAGAATAAAAATTGACGTTTTCAGTACGACCTTATACGTGGTAGCACTAATGTAATAAAGCATAATAGCTCTAATATAAACACTCATATAAGTCCAATAATTATGGTTAACCTCAAAATCCGATGACCACAAGTAGCTCGGTGGTGGCACATTCCCCAATAATTAGATTTTACAACCTAATTTCAATATGAGCTTAAAGTTAGGCGTCAATCTCCTTAATTTCGCGCACGGCAGCGAGAGAGCCAAGTTCTTATAACGACCTGCAAACTTGGTTAGTAGTTTTAACTACTTGTATGTAGGTAGTACTCAGAGTTTGATAGGTGAGATTTTATCGCTCTTCGATTTAACTACGATAACTACTCTATTTATTTGCTAATAAACACTTTTATTTGGTGTCTGATGTTATTTCATTAGTATTTTATAAGTTATAGATAATCAAATGTGTTTTCGCAGTCAAATATATTTATTACTACGTATACATACTTTTCTGATACTGTATGTTTAGTGAGTTCAATAAATTATCATTTCTGCGATATTTTAAAGTTATTCCCAAGTATTTTTAAGAAAAAGTTACCACAGTATTGTTGATCGATTTATCTGTTATCTTTTATTAAACTTGCTAATTAAATACAGTACAAGTTACAAACAGCACTCATTTAGTAGTTTCTTAACAAACTCCAATAACCAATAACAATTTTCAAAGTAAGATTATTAATATCGACAGTGGTTTCGACGTCTCAAACTCAATAATGCTAATAGTGACAGCTTGGACGAACTTTGCAATAAGATTTGACAGTAGGCCTTTGTGTTAATGAAGGCAATATAAGCCGATGAGAAAGGCAGACATAATATAGAAGCAAACAGTAGGGGTACAATCAATCAATGAAATAAGTGGAGTGATTTAGTAAACGCTCAGGAATTGCGTAAACAAAAGACTGACAATAGAATGTCGATAAATACATCCGTGGGGGTAAGTCTGGGCCGCATGCATCGTCCTTTTGTTATTATTACGGATAAAATGTGATTTTTCATGTGCATAACAAGTATATTTTAGTGTTATTTAGATGTTTTGTGATAGCAACCACTTATAAGCGTGATATTTGGGCCTACTGACTGTATCGTAAGTGTGAATAAATTGACAATATTGATGAATTTCATCTGGAATTTAATGAAGTGTCAGTTATCCAACTTATCGTTCAGAACTTTAATGAGATTCCCAAATAGCTGCTGTTCTGTAGCTTTGCCATGTTTCAATACAAATATTATTAAACTACATTTAAATACCGTCTACGAATTGGTTAATTTTGGTTTGCATTAATTGCATTTGGTTTGTAATTCATTAGATACTTTTACCCTTTTCAGAGAATCCAGGGTGGCTTGATGACAAAGTTAATAATTTCTAATTGCTCAACACAGCAAGACTGGATATCCTATCCATACTAAAAACAGTAATAAATTTCAAACATAAGCCAAATTAATAACTGCGCAAACACTAGCAATAATTGAAGGCAAACATTGTTCTTAATGAGAATTCCTAATTGTTCCAAAATAATTGTATTTTGCTCGCAACTTGGCTCTCATTTACCGAACATTTATAGTTATAAAGCAATTATCGTTATGGAAGCTTAATTCTTGTTTGAATTGTTTGCGAAATGCGTTTGTGTATCGAAAAGTTTAACTTGGCGAAGTAACTGTTGTTTACTCGGGCATACTGCCCTTATCTATCAGTTATAGTTAACTACCCCCTGCCAATAAACTGAATCAAATAGTAAGTCAATATTTATAAAAAATAAAAAAAACACATCCTTTTAAAATAATGAAAATAGCACTTGTAAAAACTGTGTCAAAAAAGGAATCAAACCCTGATGCGCCACTCGCCCACCCACAAAAAGGCAAGTTATTTGCAAGTGCTTTTTTTAACGCGTAGGCCATCAATGTTGAGACATTGCTCTCTCAACATAAAGTATTATATTTTCACTTAAAAAAAATATACTTTTGGCCTATTGTATTGGACATTCGACATTACTTTATTTAAAACAAAATTATTTAAAAATTTAAAAATATTTGACGTTCATAAGTGTCATTTCATGACCTAAATTGAAATAAAGATTTTGAATTTGAATTTGAATTTGAAAAAGGATTATGTTGCTAATAAACTGCTGCTATTTTTTTCTAACAATTAAAGTAAAATGGTTCAATGAAATTAATTGTTATTAAACCACAGCATTCAATCCTTAATTATCATAAAATTGATATCAAAATGATCGAAAGAAATGTAATTAACGTAATTACGAATTGTGTTTCTCATTAAAAGTTTATCTCATTAACATTTTTATCTCGTTGTTTCGTTAATTTGACTAAATGATTATCTACGGCGAGAAAAAGAGATTGTGTTAATTGTCAGCACCTAACAAAAAGGAATTGTTACTTTTAAATGTTCTTTTTTGGTAAGATTTTCTTTTTGATGACTAGAAGTAACGTCGTTTTATTCAGGGTGCGATTTGGGGGTTTAAAAAAGTATAGATAGCCTGTAAAAATCACACTGCAAAATTCTCACCTCAAGTATATACTCCACCACGCAGGCTCAGTGCGGATTGGTGGAGGAGTATTATTTAATAAATGAGTCGGTTTGGTCACACATCCTAACACGACCACGCCTTAGGTTGCTTAACTTTGGTAATTTGGTGGAGCCAAATAGGTCGAACAACTTCTTGAAAAAAAACGTCGAATAACTCAGGTCATCGCATTCGCAGTATTAAGTAAAACGTGCGATCAAGGTTTTCATTAGTAAATAAGCTTATTATTTTCAAAGTCAGAGTGAACAGGCTTATTCTGGGTGAGCTCGCTTCATCGTCGTCTCTGTCTATGCCACGTCTGGTCTACTCTAGAGACAAGAGCAAAACCGTTTCATATTTTTAAAAGACGCTTTTAATTTAATACCAATTTGTTTATTCCATGTTGAATTTACCCCTTAACTGACCCTATAAAACTGCCCGTGTCAGATTTCCAATGTAAACACCAAAACAATACAAAAAGCGATAATTGAAAACAACCCAATACTTCCGAACTGAAACAAAGATCTTTTCAGTTGAAATGATACTTTTAATACCTGGTAAATTTCAACTAACACCGTAACTTATACACCCAAGCAAAAACCTACCGTATTTCTTAGAAATAGAGTCGTATTTAAAACGACAGGGTCGTTGTTTGTCTTTTGAAAAATGATAATAAAAACAAATGATGGGCGAAGTTTTTTAATCCCTTTGCTGAAAGGATGTTTTCACTCAGAAAAAGAAAGCACCTTTGAATTTCGAACAATTGGACCGATTATTCTGAGTTTTCCATTTCTCCATTGTTTGTTTATGACTTTAGACGTATTTTCGGATGTCAAAGGGTTTAAGTAGAACGATGTAATGTAATGGCGTTATATTTTATCCCAGATTGATAATATCTTTGTCTGATAATTTGACTAATTATTTTAAGGGGATTTTGTTTTGCTTTCCTTTAATATTGAACTTTAGATTGCTATGAGTTCAACATCTATTTACTATTAAAGTAATAGTGAAACTAAATATGCTTTCGCTGCGAACTTGGATGACACACAACCGTGCGTCTAAAATGAGAAGAATATGTCCTAAATACCTCCGGCAGCCGGCCTTCTTAACCATTCTCGTGTAGCCAATCTTTCCACTACGACATGCAGAACTACTACGCTACATAAATATCTTAGTTTACTTTTAGTAAATACTGAGGTTATACGTAAAAGAGACCTTGGACGATTTAACTTGACTGATTGGTAAAGATTTTTTGTTGTCTGGGCTCAAAATCTTACATAAATCAAACTGTTTTCATGTGATGATTCGATTACGAGCTTCATTTTTTTCCCCGAAAACAAAAACATAAGTGTATAGAAATCGTAACCATGAGACAGTAAAAACTGTTTTTCTTCTAAAAAGATAATTTACTTGGTGTACTTATATCTTTTACAGATGTATGACACTTGGGACCTTAGTCAGTTTCAGTCAGGCATTGTCGAAACTGCTGATTATTTCGAATCATTCAGAAAAAAAACGTTTCCAAATACCTATTTACCTTAACATTGTTTACGAAATCCCAAATGCGTATTTACATGTACATTTTCATGAAACTGCCTATTTAACCTGCCAGGTAGCCAGGTCATACCAGTACATCACTGCCAATAGCCTATTGTGTCCACTACCTAAGGTAATAGCCGGTGGCTTCATGAAACGAGCGGCATTTTTCTTAGACGACATTTTACAGGCGATTTACCGGTGGTAGGGTTAATAGATTATAGCTAAAACTACTTTTTTGGAGCTAGTTTTACAACTTTAGTTCAGCCGCTCAGGTAATACTTAATGCTATATGCTGTTTTGATGTTTCAAATTTTAATAGAAAATTCTTAAAGTCTGGAAGTTTGACAATCTTTCCATACATTTTTCCACACCTTGTCTGACACAGCTGGTTTATTATACAAGTCGCGCAATAATAATACAAGCACTATCTCTAGTAACATATTGCTTCACATAGCCAGTTTTGCTTTATTAACATAATGGGTCATATTTTGTACACAAAGGAAATTAAATCTTTAAGTATTTTCTCGTATTTCTTATTATTTTAACATGATTGATAATAAAATTACCTTCCTCACTTTTTACACAGCTATTTGATACAACGTTGGTGTCTTAGACCTCTTACACACTGCGACTTATAGTATCGTAGCAGTCGACAGCATCGTGTATTGATGCTAAAAGTAGTATTTAAGTGTGTAAGGCCCTTTACACACTGCGACTTTTAGTAGCGATGCAAACGCGATGCAGTCGCGACGCTGCATCGATGCAGTCGCAAAATGACATCCTTTACACACTGCGCTACTTTTAGCATCGATGCAGAAGCGCGTTATGAAAACGCGCGACAGCATTTGCGACTCACGCAATGAACAGATTTAATTTGGCATCGATGCAGAAGCGCGTTAGCATCGAAGCAGAAGCGCGACTGCATCGATGCAGTCGCCAATATTCAGTACATAATTTGTCAATGTCAAGCTTCTGCATCGTGACTGCATCGATACTAACGCGCGTTAGCATCGCGATTGCATCGTTACTAAAAGTAGCGCAGTGTGTAAAGGTTGACATTTTGCGACTGCATCGATGCAGCATCGCGACTGTATCGCGTTTGCATCGATGCTAAAACTCGCAGTGTGCAAAGGTTCTTACATTTACAATATTAGTGTTATGGTACCAACTCAACAGTGACCCTGTATAAGTAATGACGGCTCTTCTAGACCCATTCTTCTCGTGTCCATCTCATTGGAATTGTAAAAAATTGCCGGAGTCAGCTTAAAGTCGGTTTACGAGATGTGTGTGAGACTAGTGGCTCTTGAAAAGACTTCGCTCGTGCCAAACGTTCATCACCTATGTTTGCCATTCAGATACTGTCAGATAATGTTTACCATTCCCACGTTTGTACATAAGATTTTTGCAATAGTCTTTAAATTAATGAATAAGAAGCGATCATCACCAATTCAACTTATGGGATGTGTTTTGGGATTAAATCTTTCTTTCTCTTTTCATCTCTTACGCAATACATATCTCGATGGTAAAATTAAAATCAGTTCAGCCGTTTCAGAGTGAAAAACATGAATATATAAGGTATGAATACCGTTACGTTATGGTGCGAAACGAGGTTTGAAGAACTTATATAACATTTTAAATTTTATAGCTGCATTGCAATTGGTAATAGACATGCTGTGATCTACCAGTTGGGTCGTGACCATGGCAGGAATAAGAGCGCTTTCACATTAAGGTGACTTTAGCAGCGCGGCAGCTGCGAGACTTACGCGCGACAGTCGCGCTGCCGATAATTTCATAGTATATACGGCAGCGCGGCAGCAGCGCCGGCGGCACGTAAGTCGCGCGGGTCCGTCCCACTATACCCATTGCAGTGGTTATACTATCCCCGTATTAGCACTGCAAATGGGTAATGGGTGTAGTGGGAACGACCCAGTTGCGCGACAGACGCGCTGCTAATGTGAAGGCATCCGCTGCTGCCGCGCTGCTGTCGGTCTAATGTGAAGGCGCGCTTAGCCAAAACGTCGGGCAGTGAATAATAAAATTACTCATAAGTTTTATTCGCGTTTAGATCCGTCATGTCTTTACGAGAACTTATTGATGAAAATTTTACCAAAGCGGTACATAAATAGAGTACCTGCGGCTACCTATTCCTGCATTTATGTATGAAGGTAATGGTTCTGTCTGAAACAGACGAGGCTATTAATTGTCACAGCGATGCGATCTTTGGTATCTACGGCAGATAGTGGATGACATGCGGGCGAAGCTATAGAATTGTTTAGTTATTTCAATAAACTGAGAAACTATGAGGTAATTTAAACGACACTTTAAATAACGGGAATCTAAAAGAGCTTTGAAAGAGCTGTTTTCCTTAAAGTTCGTTTTTCTTTACTACACAGATAAAAAGGATTTCTCAAAGCAAGAAAATTTGTCAGTCGAATATTGTAAACAATCTTGACAATCCTTTTTAGAGTAAATATTTATTTTAAAAGGAGATTTAAACACAAAACTTACAACATACATAGCTAATTCATCGTTCAACACTGAGATCTTTTTAAATTAAATAGTAAATGATTTTATTTGCTGATATTATTTTAAAAAGTAACAAAAAGATTGTTTACAATATTAAACTAGCAAAAATGAATGGAGTTTACGGCCTGTTGCATAATGTCTATTTAACTTCTGGTTAGCGTTATCTACCAGATACGTCATACGAAATGACGTTAAATATTGGAATTATTCTTTAGTCTTCAAAGGTACCAGGCCTTTAGTCTTCAAAGGTTTCTTATGTAATTTTCATAGAAAGGTAATGTAAACTTTCGACCGATTCGATATAGTTATCTATATCAATGTCACTTCCTGATCCCTCTCACATCTCAAAATTGTCCAACCAATAAATTATCAACCCAGTGATCTCATAAATTGACCGTACTCTAAGAAAAATAACGAACATTCCTCACCAAGTCCACAAAAGGACGGAAATTACTGCACATTTCCTACCAAGCACACAATAGAAAACTATTGGGCGACTATCGTAGAAGTACCTGATAAGACCGATACCATTTGTAAGGAGAGTAAAATTTATTGCCGTGGGGAAACGGTGGATGGATCACTGTTTTAACATGCAGATAATGTTAACAAGATGCAAACTGGTGCTCAGTTTTCTTAGCGTATTAACTAAAAGTGCCTGTTTCACAATAAATTTACAAGTTAGTTTCGGTTAGCGTTATATAACTTTATCATTATCAACATCACTATTATCAGCGAAAGGACGTCCACTGTATTGTGACACCAAGTATATGTACAAAAAATACAAATAGGATATAAGTAGTTAATAAATTGACAAAATGGAATAATTTTATTTTGACCAATAACAAATTAAAACTAAGTCATGGCATATTGTAATGTAATACATGACTAAAAAATAAACAACCTACCAATTCAAAAACAAAGCCGAATCTATGTGGCAAGGAGGCGATGCTCCTAGCTGCTTTGTCGCATTGGAAAGTACCTCTAAAATGTTTAAATCAAGAATTCATTTAGACTCAGCTTAACGGCCGTGATAAAAAACATCAAAAATTCCATAAAATACAATTTAAAACATTGTTCATGCCTTTAAATAGTAACTATTCTCCAGATATATATCACGATTTTCTGCTCCATTCACTCACTGGTAAACTTTTATTTTTTATCTCGCTCGTATCCTCAGCTACACGTGCGTTCATTAATCTCCTCTTTGACATCCATAAACGCTCGGGTTAACTTATTTATGTTATTTTGTTCACAGATTAACTAATAATAGACGCTCTAGTCGTAGCGGTACTTTGCACTGAGTATTGCATGGGTTTGCAGTGTGTTAACGGTCTTAGAAATGCATAATGCATAAACAGCATTGGTTAATTTGACGGAGGTTCATTAGAAATGACGTTATTGTATACATTAAAAAAAAGTCGTGTTAGTTCTGTTGTACCAAGCCAGAACGGGTGGATCGATTTTCAGATTTTTTACAATATTCTATCTTTCTTGGACCCGACGGAATAGAGACTGGACGGGGCCGGGGTGAAACGAAGATCGCTGGGATCGCTGATACATTATAAATCTTGAGAAAACCTGTTCAGTGTTTTCTAATGACACGATAATGAAGGAACATACTTCTTCCATGATCAAATTCTGAAAAGTTCTGATAATATTTGGTGTAAGAGGAAGAAACAAAACGCATTTTTTTATCGGATAAAAGAGGTGGGCAAATTTTGTACAAAACTTATTATTCTCCCACCACTGAACGTAAAGTAGTTAACTTCAGAACCGCAAAACCCAATCAAACACAATTTTCTTAAAGTAACCACCAAAAAAAGTCCCCACTGACCTAATTTGCTTCAAAAATATTAATTAGGTCGTCAAAATGCCCAATTCTGGACAATATTTTTACGTGACAGTCGCAAGAGCCCTCTTTTTGTAAAATATCGTCGGAGATCCGGAAATAAATAGGTTTGCATGGAAATAATCCCATCGTAAGTAGGATGGTGTTATGACAGACCTCGTAAATGTATGTGCATATATTTCCTCTAAGCAATTGCTACCAGCCGTTTTGGGAAAAAAACAGGTTCCAACAGTAAATCTTTGCTGTAGGCCGTTAGGGGAATTCGGTTTTTTATGAAAAGCCCAGATTTTTCACGTTTTTTTGAATAATAACCTACTGTTACAGGTCGATTTTTTTAACCTTTTTATATCTCAGCGGTACCTAGAAGATTTATTTTATATATTCGGAAACATTTCAGTTTGTTATTGTTGACATTCCACTAAAATAGATAAGGTTATTTTTCACGCGTTTGCTACAGGGATTGTCTTCTCAAATACTTATGATAAAACTTTTGATCAATATCTGTAGCATTTATGAGATATTTATATACATTAACTGAAAATGGATCAAACATAGTTAATTACAGAGTAAGTAGGTATTTTATGTTCAACTAGAATAATAGTAAAACTTTTCATTCATTATTTTTCTATCCATATAGTGTTACGGTTAGACTAGCTATTGGTAGTGTTGGATGCCTTTTGACAGGATTGTTTATTCGTTATATTTTCCTATCTAAATAAATCCGATCCCTATCTAAATAAATAGGATTTGTAGAGCAAAGACAAGAAATAAAACATTTTCGTAGCAGGTTTTGTTTCATTGTCTTGTATTATTTAACACGTGCGTGTAATAATTGAAACGCTCGCACTTTATTACTAGGCTTTACTCACATATCACTACACTGAATTTAATTTAACTCAAAGAGGCTAAGATTGTGGACATCATTTAGAAAAATTCAAGTCATACCGCGATTCAATCGGTGACAGTGCCATCTAGTGAGAACTGTAAGAACTAAATTTACTTAAAAAATATTTACGTTTGTTAGCTAAACACTGAAGATTGTGATCTAAATTATGTACTAGGGATTTGTAAAAACATTACACATTTACAATAGGTTCTAGTATACGAGAAAGACACAACACTAACGGTAGCTGTCCAGTGCAGAGGTACGTAATACACCGTAATTTTGCAGCGTAAAAGCATGCGATCACTTGTCGTATTCAACACGGTCTCTGCAACATGTCGTCGCGACGAAAAAACCCAGCGAATTTGTTAGAAACGGAATATTAAATCAAATGTTGTCACGTGCTAGGATTTCCAGCTATTTTGTAAACTACAAATGTTTGTGTATCCATAAATTGTTGCGGAGGCTGTTTAGTAGCACTTTAGGTAGAATAAAAAAGGAAATGTAACGCTCTTATGTTTTGGTTTATGTAATAAGTAGGTTTGTCTCGTGAATATGTTCTTTAATCTGATACTCTAGATAAAGAGATCCAGATAAAGCAAGAAATTGTTATATCGAAAATACTACTGCCATGCACCGAATTAAATAGTTTTGTCTTTACTTAATGTTACTCATAAGCGAATCTTATTTGTTTATGGAGTTACAAGTTTTAATAATATACATCGATATACACAATACTACACACATGTAGTGTAATATTGAATACGTTTTTTATATCAAAATAATTATTTACATAGATATTTTAACTATTTTTAACTAATGCCATACAAATAGTGATAAAATATAAAAATTAAAACTCTTTATTGCACAACACAAAGTAAGTAACAATTTATAAGCTTAAAGTAAATGTACAACTAAGGCGGTCTTATCGCTAAAAGCGATCTCTTACAGACAACCTTCATAACAATATATTCCACTCAAAAGTACAATGTTGCCAGTATCGACATTTAAATTACCTAAAACTCTGAAAAAGGACACAGTTTTACTCTGAAATCATATTGACAAAATATCACTTGGATTCAATATGATTATTTGCTCCAATAAATGAGTTGACTTTCTTTATCCAGCGTAGTTATTTTAACAAGCAATATTGATAGCATGCGGGCATTCGTCATGATGGTTAAGTGGCACAGTGAAATAGAAGAGAGTAAGACAGTTTTGTGCAAAACGTGTTTTTTTTTTACGAGCCACATGACGGAAACTAGTGCACAGTACTTATTTTACTTATAATAAAAATGCGAAAGTGTGTGAGGATGGATGTATAGATGTACTATGCTTGCAGTCGAAAAGAAGCCCTGCTAATACATTGTAATACTATGTACTATTATTCTTCTGTGCCACTGATAAGATTTACTAAGCAATAAGGTGCTTGGCCAAGAGATAGTTGAACACTAACCCTCTTATTCATAAAAACGGAAACAGTCTAATAAACCTGTTTTAACTATTACACTGTTTTGTCTCATTCTTTCTTTGCGCTGTCATCATTTGACGTAAAGTGACAAAATAGTGTAATAGCTAAAAGGTTTATTTGACTGTTTGAATTATTATGAATAAGGAGGTAAAATTACAAAAGGTATATACGTTATGAACCTAGAATGATACATAATTTATTGTGGTATTTGTTGTTCGACAGTCATATAAAATGTATACCTATAGCTAGTGTAGTCCAAGCTTCTTTTGGAACAAAAGTAAATCTTAAATTTAATTTCAAAATATCTAACCTTTATAAATTATCTGGTGCTAAAGACTAAATGGTATCAAAATTTAAAAAAATGAACCTACTGAGCCTCTTCACTTTGTGCAAAGTTATGGATATTTCGTTTCGGCCCGGTCCAGTGGAATGTATTACCATAATTATATCTTCCCCGAATCCGTTGGCCTGATGTATAAAATAGTTTCCCGGTAGAATCTACGTCATTCGGATGTTTTTATTGAATTTTAAAGGTGTATTTGACGTTTTATCCGTAGCTCTTTGGCCATTTTAATATTTAAATTGCCAATTTATTTTAAAAGAATCCTTGGATTTCGTTTTCGGATATCCAGGTATCTGCTAGTAACATATTCAAACACTATCATGAAATTCACGACGGAAAATACTTTTTGCTTATAAACCGATGTATGTATGTACTCCAATTATCTACTCTGAAAATAAAATTACAATGAAAATTCCTATAACTAGTAAAACACGTTTTTTTATATCATCATGATTGGACAGGTAGGTTACTTTTGATGACGGTCGTAAACATACTTTGGGTAAAAGACATAAGGCTCGGTTGCACCTTTTTATTTTTATCTATGACTAGGTGTCATATATTTGTGACATTGGTTACAGATAGGTATAGTTAGATTAAAGTTGGATGTTGAGAAACTCAGCTACAAAATTTGTCTGCTATGTGGAGCCATTCGGAAACTTGAAACGCTTTGCATACTTCGATTTAGTTTTAAGGGAAGTAAATTCACCGTTCACTAGAATGTTTTAATATAACTGCTTCAATATTAATACATTCTAATCCATTGAGAGAAATGTCATTAACTATATTCGCTTCGAGTGATGGTTTAGATTTCTTATGACCATTGAAATGTCTG
This sequence comes from Pyrausta aurata, assembly GCA_963584085.1. Classification (NCBI taxonomy): domain Eukaryota; kingdom Metazoa; phylum Arthropoda; class Insecta; order Lepidoptera; family Crambidae; genus Pyrausta; species Pyrausta aurata. The sequence continues at coordinate 5,760,302 of OY757275.1, read as the reverse complement.
GCGCTGACTTCGATGGAAATAATTTTCTCTGATTTTAAAATTGTTTTTAAATACTGTAGCTGCGTAGCGCTAAACTCCATAAATAAAGTTTTAATTTTCACTATTTTTTAATGATAATACAATTGTCTTGCGTCTAAAACGGTAAAACATACATGATCGATATATGCCTCTTATGGTAGAAAATGCCTTCAACGACATTTCCACCCAAGAAATCTTTTCTTTGACTTTGCCATGTTTTGGGTAAAAAGTATTCGTTAAACAGCTTCCTAAACTTCCTGAATCAGGGTAGATTTTCTTGCTCTGGCTACCTTATTGAATGCTAGCGCCCCCCTGTCAATGTCATCTGTTGGCTAGAAGATCCTTGTCGCACTGTATAAGTTGTGAGAAGAAAATAGTTGCAATTAATCAATGTCAACTTTGTCCCTTTTACGAATACATTAATAACATGAGTAGCAGAACAACACACATAAAAATTTATACGTATGAAACTTTTCTAGAATGTTTAAATGTGTTATATTTTTGAATAGAATAATGAAATTATAAAGCATTTTATATTCAAATCTCATTTTATTACTTTTAAATAAAAAAATATAATAACTACCAAAAGTGCAAAAAGGTTGTTCAAAATATGAGAGTAAATTGATTAATTTTTGGCAGCATCACATACTTGCTAATACTAAAATAATCTTAAAACCCTAGAAAGATAATCTGCGCCTCAGAGGCGCACGCAAAATACATATATCGCTGTCTTTTTCCAAAAAGCGCGTTCTCGATCTTGCCACGGCAGGTAATCTCAGTGGTCGCCGACTGCTACAGCGGGGTGTTCGCGTTTCACCGGTAAGTACTTTGGTTTCGCTGCTTTCAGTAGGTGTTGCGCTCGAGGAGCGCATGATTATCTTTTGTGTAACTGTTGGCGGTATACATAAAGTTTAATTAGTAGTTATTTATATCATTATTTATAGCTTTATTATATGTTCTAGGGTCTGAAAATCATGGCACGAAATAGATACTTGTATGAGGAGGACATAACATATGCGCTGTATGAGGAAGATGATGATGACATCCAGGTTGCAGACGAGGACATTGAGTATTCTAAAACGATCTGCCCGGACCGCTATAGAAGCTGCATGCATTACCAAAATCGTGTGGAAATGAAGCTGAAGATGTACTAGATGAACCGGAGAGAAAAAAAGGCGATACTGTGACCTATGTACATCTAAAAAAGGCGGATGTCAAAAATGACTTGCGTTAAATGCATCTGTGGAGAACACAAAAAAGATGTTTGTGTCGACTGCAGTTTGTATACCAGTACTAGTCTCAAAGATATTTTTATTATTTTTTTATTTATTGATAAGTAAAATTAGGCATTACTTGCCGTTTAAGATGTCTCATAGAGTACTTATTATGTCCTATTAAAAGAAGAATGATATTTTTGTTACTTTTTCTAAGAGGTTAAATCTTTGTGTTCTGTTTTTTTATAATATAAATAATTATAACAAAATTTCGACTTTAATTACTTCTATAAGGCATAAACTTCATACTAAACTATTCTGTTTCCGAATTAAAAACATTTCAGGTGATATATAGACCTAAACATAACATGCGCTCAAGAGGCGCATGATTATCTTTTACGTACCTCCCAACATGATTATCTTTCTAGGGTTAAGAACTTGAAAACTTGTATCGCAGAAATTGAAAACAACAAAAAATTGCACGTAGTTGCCAACAACACAGATAGCTAGATATCAATTTTGGAATAACAATATCAATAATAAAATAACCCTTTGTCAAATCAAACAAAAGTTTCTTTTACGTATTATCTGTTTTCTCGTAATGCGAACGAAACGTCTAACTTTGGCAATTCATACTCGTACAAAGTAAATGTAATTTTATCTGTTTGTGAAATTAGCTTTAATGTTTCATCGTAGATATACGTTTTCTTTGTTCATTTTATTGGTTTTATATTTCGGTAACTCAAGCCTTCAAGTGGCGAGATTACGCAATTAACATAAAGAAGTAAATCTCGGGAATTACACTTGAAAAACAACGCTTGATAAATTAATTTAATTTCAGTATAATAAATGAGTATATGAAAACTGACACAAATAATAGACCTACGAGTAAAAATAAAACACGTGGATTTTTTGCGGTAGTGTAGTGTAGTAATAGCACCTAGACTAGAGATATTAGAAAATATCGTTTTTAATCACGTTTTACTTCGATAGACCAAATTTATGCGTTAAATTGTGAACAGTATGTTACCGTATACAATCTACCAACGGTTTGAAATATCGCGAGAGAGATTATAATCTAACGATATTTACAATTTTACGGTGACATTTTTTTTTAAATATAGTTAAAAATATCGTATATAATTAATTCGCCTACTTCTACTTTGTGTCGCTTTATTAAAATTCATCACTTTATTAAAATAATTATTGAGGGCAGATAAGAAGAAAGAAGAAAGCGAGGAAGACCAATAATAAGCTATTTATGAAGAAAATTAAGCATTAGTTAAATGTCGAGTCGTATCAAGAGGTTTAAAAAAAAGCGGTAAACGCGAGGAATGGAAAAAGCTCCACTGGCAGAAGCCTAGATCTCAAATTTGATCATGATAATGATACACAATCTCTCTGCATGACCTAAAGGTATGACTGAGAGAGAATGCTTTTAGCATTAAGTCCACCTTTTGTACACTTTTATTTGTGCAATAAAGTTTTTAAATAAAAAAATAACTATAGTTATAGGTACCTACCTATAATTATAGCTATAACTATAACTTTGAAATAATTCAAAGAAAGTGTGTGTAAGTGTACGTGCGTATAAGCGAGTGTATCAAGACATATGTTTTTTTAAAGTAACGTGGAAAAATTGATATTTAAATACGGTTTTTGAACAGATAAAATACAAAATGAGTTCCTTCCAGTCTAGTGACATGTTATGGATCCGCAAAACAATACCCACAAAATATAATTAAGTTGAATAATTACGCTTTCTAGTGTGTGTACATACTTCTTGGCATTCTCAACTTTATGTTAGGTTACACAATAGGTTGGTTTGTTAGTCAATATTCTTGAACAAGTCTCAGGACTTGAAAAGGAACCAAGTTTTAGGAACACAGCTTGTTAATAATTAAGAAAGTACACAGTGTGTTTTGGTAAAGACATTGGACTCTTGGGACTGGAGTTCCAAACTCAAAATTCAAATTCAAAATCGAATTTAAAAATCTTCATTTCAATTTAGGTCATTCTTCTTCTTCTTCGAGTCGACTGGTAACAAATCATAATAATTTCGCCCAGTGTTGTGCAACGTTGATTGCGTTGGCGTTTGCCTGCTGCAGATCTTGAATTAGGTCATTGAATTGATTTAGGTCATGAAATTACACTTATGAACGTCAAATATACAGTGAAAAAAATCTGAAAGGGCCAAATCATGTCTCCATTTACTGTTTCTTTTAAGAAAGCTTTTGTCATTACCTTAATATTTTACCCCCATTGTCTTAAAGGTCACGTATTTAATAGTGGGTTAGTTAAAATGTAACATTTGCCTGTGCCATTTATTTTGTTAGACACCTACTGACCGACTGATGATTTTGGTATACTAGCATTTTATATCTCTCACTAGATGGCGTTAGTGAGTATTTAGGATCATTATTTTATTTACGTTGGCGCAAAATAGTATTATCTGCTATATTACCAAAGGCACGAGCGCGATCTCTTGATGTTAATAAAAAAACTACATCTAATGACAAGACCTAAAATAAAACTGTTTATGCCAACCTCTCTTTGGGCTGGACCAACACCAGGTGTTAACAGCATAGATTTTATTACATCTTTTGCCCATTCGTGCTTGGAATGTTTAAACTCGTGATTTCTTAACGAACCTGCAGGTTATCAAATCTCAGAATGTTTGCCTGTGACAGACAAAACGATAGATGTGCACACTTTTTTCTTAATTAGCTTATTTTTTCTTGGGCAGTAAAAATCTGCTATTAAATAAAGCTGAAGTGGTAGAAGAGCCAATCATTGCTATAGAGGTATTTCTTCTAATGTTATTTTTTTTTTTTAATTAAGCTATGCAGTGATGTAACTAATTAACTAAGGGATTAGGTACGCGAATGTCTTACACTGCGAGTCGTCTTATGCATGAAATGACGCCCGTTCTTGTGTCGTGTGTTCAAGCGATTTTTGTTAAAAGTGGTAAAGCATCGATTGCTGAAGAAGAAATCAATCAGACTAACCTGTTATGTAACTATGTGATAGATGAATTCTAAACTAAATCTGTCTGTGGATTGGGGACACCTTTTAATAATAGTGTTCTAACGATGCCAATCGATGCTTCCCAATTTTCTCATCTTATGCTAGAATTCATATTAATATATTTTTGTTCGTTTCAATATTTTTGTATCGTTTTGTTTTCATTCGGAATGTTTAATTATGAGACTACTGTTACACAAAAGTCATTTAACATTAGGCCCAATGGCACCATTGCCATTGCTATGCATTGAAAATTATGGTTTCTTCCCACTGCTGCTATGTATACTGCTACGGTATGATACGGTGTACCTAGTTTTTTTCTTATGAGTTTGTCAGTTATTACTTAGATTTTTGCAGCTGCAAAACCGAATATTAAAACGTTTGCACAATTCTTATAATTATACATAGCTTCATGGTTCGCCGGTAAAATATCAAAGCGTATTCATTCACGCTTTTGGAACAAAATGTGCTCAAAATACGGAAAATCATATTCACGAACCGCTAGAAACAGTATTTTGAATTTCAAATAAATTCTGACGTTTCTGTTAACCGCTGTGAATCAACGCACGTTGGTGCCAAAGATATATACACAAGGAATTTTAACTGTCATAGATGTAAAATAAAATTTTGTTAAGCAGTTAACCGAATTATCATTCTAGAACATTGTAGGATAAATAATTATATCTTCTTCTTCGAGTCGACTGGTAACAATCATAATATTTTCGCATAGTCTGTCATAGTGTTGTGCAACGTTGATTGCGCAACACTGGGCGTACAATAGCTGCATGCCGCTGCCAAGTTTTGAGTTTGTTAGTTTAGTATTTGACTTATATCATAGATAAATGTATTGGTACATATTATAGGAACTTGTATTTTTTTTTGTATAGGGATGTACTAGATAACATAGACATTTGTCTCATCTAGCTAAACATACATCTCCACAAGGAACGGTTTTAATTAACCTCTCGCGAGTGGTTACGAGCCTGCCTCGCGACTGCGTCACGGTGTTTGAATAGGCTTTAGACCTGGAGCTCATTGAGTGGTGTAATATATTCACGTAGCTTTAAAGGTTAAATGCAGTTGCTGAATTGGAACGTTTTATTAGCAATATCATAGGAATCAACGGCTGTAGCTAGTCTGAAGCAGTCGAAATGTTAAATTTATGACATTGTATTGCGATCCAATTTAATCCGTTCAATTTCCAGGCAGTTCAATTCACACTCAGTTTAAACGAATATTATCAAATAATATTACAATAATACCACAATGGTATGAATATTAACGTATAATGTTATATTATAAGTAGGTAATAATTTTCCCAAGCGCATTTTTTTCATTTTTGCATTCCCAAGCGGTTGACTGGTAGAGAATGCCCTAAGGCATTAAGTCCGCCAATTGTACAATATACAGTGCAATAAAGTTTAAATAAATAAATAATTTTATAAATATAATGCGAAATTGCAAAACGAATTGCTTATTTGACTGTCAAAGTTGAATCGCAATACGCGCCCTGATCATTGTCAAAAAAACGCTTTACATCGGTACATTTCTCGATACGTTTACGCAGGCGATAGTTTTTCGTGATTGGGGTACAGATTGTTATGTGTATAGCTGAATCATTTTAAGCAACTCTAAAAGAACTGTAAAAGAAGGCTAAATCCGGAGTGCGTTATGTTAACAAAAACCAGAGATTTACTAGCGGTCTTAAGTCAAGTAAGCAAAAGTAACTGCCGTGAAATAAACCAGAGGAAACACGGCGAAGTAAATTTCCGTTTACCGCCAATCCTCTTTGTTTTCTCTGTAAAAAGAAATACATTTTACATAGTTGTTTGAATTGCAGGCGCTTGAAGTTTTTGCTCGAGTACACAATAATCGATTGTATTGACATAAATTAAATCAAAGTGAAACTTGCGTGCTTGCACTCACTAAAGTCTGTTTGTTTCCCACCGGACATCCCGTATTTTGCTGGTACTGTTTTCTGCGGGATGTCATTTAGTAGCACACGCGTTTTAATGCTAATATACACACGGACATCCCGTTTGTAGTGATCTTCTAAAGCCAATACCTTTTTTAATTGATACAGTTTTGTCATTTTAGTGTACCAGTTCCATATCTTAAATGTCATTTTGCACAAACACAGAAATAGCCTAGTTGCCACCACCGTACGTACTTTGACGTACGTTTAATTAATTGTCCAGACCCTATTCTTCCATAGATTTACTATGGCGATTTGAAGCTATGACGTCATAGTTTTCTGTGTTCAACTGACGCACTCTTTATTGTTTACAGCGCTATAAAAAATACATTGTGCAAATTAATAAGATCAATGAAAAATGTTCCTCAACTATTGCAATTTCTTTGAATATCGTGGAATTATCGGTGATAGCAGGAAACTACCCAATTACTATGGCAACGCTGTGAATGGGTATACAGGGTGTTTCATGTAACGTGTCAAGCCGATGCGTGGTAATAGGTGAGTACCATACCTATCCATTTCACCCCCATGTATGTTAGACAAATATTTATAGTTTAGGAGTTATAATTTTTTTTCGATATTTTTCATGATGCACCTAGACGATATCTTTAAAAAATTATAACGTTTTTTTGGGTCCACTTTTCTCAGATATTTTGATCTCAATAGAATGCCCATTATTAGCAATATTATGAGTAAAATAATCGCCATCCTAACTTAGACACAAGATACAAAATTATTGATCGATACTAAAAAATATTGCATTAAGCAGAACCGAATAGAATTTTCAAAATAAATTTAAAAATATAAAAAAGGTTTTCCATAGTTTCTGACTAATTTTAAAAACTGCTTGACTTCATAAACTTTCATTACAATACAAAAAACGATCTACTTAATGGGTAATTTTTAGCTTTAATCGGCCGTTGAATGTGGCATATCGGAAATATCTTGATTTTCATAAATTTTATTTTTATTGTTACCTTTGCATATTTTTATCAAATCTGATATTTAGTGTCCCTCTATGTTTAAATAGAGCTCATTTGATAACAAGCACATACATTATGTACCTACTACTATCTTTAACCACGACCATATGAGTTAATGAGGGATCCAAAATTTTACTTACATTGCACTCAAATTTTGTACTTTATTAACAACAAATAAACAAGAAACAATTGAAACTAAGACATGCATCATAAAAATCATCTACAACCCATTTATTCACAAGCTAAATCATCTCCTTGTGGCGTGGGATAGCTATACTAATCCTTTAAGTTAAGGACTAGCGAGCACTAATAATTATTGTCAGTAGCAGCATTTTATTTTGGCGCAATCACACAATCACTAACTGCTCCAGCTTTGAGGGCTGAGCCCGACCCAAAATGAAAATTCTGCTTGGGCAAAAAGCTAAAGCTGGCTAGTTCTTAGCTCAAAGGATTAGTTTAGCTTTCCCAAGCCTCAAGGAAATGATTTAGTTTGTGTATAAATGGGTTGTAGATGATTTTTATGATGCATGTCTTAGTTTCAATTGTTTCTTGTTTATTTGTTGTTAATAAAGTACGAAATTTGAGTGCAATGTAAGTAAAATTTTGGATCCCTCATTAACTCATAATATGGTCGTGGTTAAAGATAGTAGTAGGTACATAATGTATGTACTTGTTATCAAATGAGCTCTATTTAAACATAGAGGGACACTAAATATCAGATTTGATAAAAATATGCAAAGGTAACAATAAAAATAAAAATAATGAAAATCAAGATATTTCCGATATGCCACATTCAACGGCCGATTAAAGCTAAAAATTACCCATTAAGTAGATCGTTTTTTGTATTGTAATGAAAGTTTATGAAGTCAAGCAGTTTTTAAAATTAGTCAGAAACTATGGAAAACCTTTTTTATATTTTTAAATTTATTTTGAAAATTCTATTCGGTTCTGCTTAATGCAATATTTTTTAGTATCGATCAATAATTTTGTATCTTGTGTCTAAGTTAGGATGGCGATTATTTTACTCATAATATTGCAAATAATGGGCATTCTATTGAGATCAAAATATCTGAGAAAAGTGGACCCAAAAAAAAGTTATAATTTTTTAAAGATATCGTCTAGGTGCATCATGAAAAATATCGAAAAAAAATTATAACTCCTAAACTATAAATATTTGTCTAACATACATGGGGGTGAAATGGATAGGTATGGTACTCACCTATTACCACGCATCGGCTTGACACGTTACATGAAACACCCTGTATACAGCACGCCGCTTTTTCGGTAATTGCAAGTGAGATAGACATGTCACTGATAGGAGTTGACAAGACTCAGTTGACGGACAACCGTACCTGCAAAAATATGTAAAGGATCCAGTAATGCCGTGATCCCGCAAAACGGTACTGCCGTGGTAAAGAGCCCTAAATCAAATGCTTGTTCCACATGTTTGCAACCTTAAAAATACATAAAATGTTTTTTACTCAAATCTTTGAACGTACAAAGTATCGGGTATAACAAAATTAATCTTTTGAATGAAACAAAAAGCATTTTTATAGTTAGCTGACCAGCTAATGTCATCCATACTATCGTCCACATAAGCTTTAAAACCGCTTGAAGCTTATATTTTACCGTGGTAACTACAATAAACAGTTTGCGAAGCTATAGATCGTAAAGTTGGCATTAAGAGGAAACCACTACCACCGTAAAAGTACTATAAATTGCAATAGTAAAGTGAGGAAATGGGTTACCGAAGACACAATAGATGGAGTTGCAGTAGCTCCATGAGTACACGTTACATACAGGGGGAATTACAACGTAGGAGTAATAATGGATACGTACTAGTTGAATTATAAACTTAACGGATTTATTTCACGCACATTTATTTGAAATTATTTACCTGACGTTTCGAATTCGATTCAATTCTTATATACAGGCAGAATAATGTGTTATTTCACATATTGTCATAATATGATAAATGACTGCGATCATTCGGTATTTGCGTGTACTTTAGAACCAAATAATAAATACCTACTTGATCACCTCGTTTAACATGCAGTCACATTTTTTTTAATATCTGTTATATCCTGAATGCCAATTGAGGCACGTTTTTCCCTTCTTTTTTTGTAAAAACTATTAGGGAACACGCTAAACAGTTCCTTATTTATTTACCAAACCTCCAAAACGATAAAGCGTTTGGGATGGTTTTAACTTTACATTATTTAGATTGCACTTCGTAATTTATTTATTTTTTGCTTTGGGACCTGTCTTTGTTTATAATGAACTAACCCACTGCTCTATACTTTTATTGTGAAGTACCTAACCTGAAACATGTCATGTTCTCAGCGATATTTATAGGCTGTAATTGTCGGTTGGTACTAAGCTGCCTGAATTTCATAGTCTAGCTAACGTTTTTAAACATTTTAATAGCAGGTTTCGATATGCACTTTTCTTTTATTATAAAACCAAACAAATTTAGGTTTAAGATATTTTTTAAACATTGGAATGTAAAATCATTCGATAAAACACTTCCAATTAGGAATTAAAAATAAGTAAGAAATACCGCCATTCATTATTACTCGACTCATTCCGTGAAGTAGAAAACTACACCCATTTAGCAAAGTTAGATCGTTTTATACTTTCATTAAATTATCCCAAGGTATAATAGGTCTTCAAATAATTTTTTGTGAGCTTAGAAATAAAACGCACATTTATTTTCACATCATTAATCTGTACTCGGGCACTAAATATTACACCCTGGAGATCACGGCCGGTGTAGGATAACAACATCATTATCCACTATAATTAAACGTTTAATTAATTTTATCTACACTTCAAAAGAGGTTCTTTAAAATTCTATATAATTATTATGATTTAAAAATTGTTACAACGAAAAAGAGTGTAACAGAACATGGGCAAAAACAATTTTGAGCAACTCAAGTGACTAAATCTAAAATATGAAAGTTTTTGAAATTCATTCAAGAAAAATGCAGCTGATGCAAGTTTATTTTATTTGATTGATAAAATAGCAACAACACTTTCAAAAGTAATTTTCAATTAGAAATAGGTAATCGAACTCCCCATCACTGTATTGATTAAAAACGTACTTGAATGGTATATGTTCACTAAGTATCGAGTATCTCACTAAATAAAATAAGATATTAGACTGTAATTTCACAGTTATCAAAAATTCACTTGTAATAAAATTATATTATATGTTTCTCTTACAGTTTAAATTCATTTAGTTGAAGTAATTGCTTGCATACTCGTTATATTATATCATTTATAGTTATTTATGGTACTCGCCGTGAATAAATTTTTAATGTCATTGATATTGATGATGATGATGTATATGAAAACAAAAAGCAATCCTATGCAATTATTAATCAATTAATTAATCCTGTTATAAATGTAATAAATAATTATGCTTTAGATTTCTGACGACAACAAAATAGCGTTGGGGATAAAACTAGTGAAAATATTAAACAAGACATTCTGGCTTTGAAATTATTCTTTCCGATCAAACTAAGCATAGATAAGGTATTTGAGGCTAACATAAAATATAACAAAGAAAAAAAAGCAATTTATTTACAATAACTTATCTATCATAATGAATCTCTTCTTCTATCATTTGCTAACTTAAGTGCAAAAATGGTTTATGTTTCTTTTAATTATACTTAAATTAAAAATTGTTTAAAAACATAACTATAAAATCACTTAAAATTTCAATTTCTCGTATGGATTACGAAATTCCAAAATATTGTCACATCAATAATAAAATGAAGTCGAGAAATGATACTACTGACTTCAACCCTGTTGCAGCTCAAGAGAGTTAACTTCAAGAAACTTCCTGACAGTTTAAATTAGTCGGACTTTTTAACCAGCATATTGCACTGCCTTTTAAGCGTTTACTTGACTTTACTTGACTTTTTAAGCGGGCAGTATTCTGCTCGTAAATTGTTCACTGAAAGAAAATAACCTCAAATGTTTATTTCCAGTGTTAATCTTATAAGCAAATGTGTTAAGGTTGAAACTATCTCTTATATTCATAATGGAAAGACGTTTGTCAATATCAGCATCATCGCAAAAAATATCATTACCAATACCATTATTCTTAGATATTCAATGCTTTTTTAGTCCATCATTAAATCTAACAGTGAAAGTCTAATTAAGACTAAAAATATGTGAGAACTATTATTTTGGCAAAGCCAAAGCTATTTTGAATCCATCATTTGATAAAACCAGTTCACGCGAAAATTCCCTAACAAAATATACTTATGTTAATTGTGGCGCATAAAATTAAGCTTTCAAATTGAGAAATTCGAGTGTGAAAAGATTATCAAATTATAAGGGTTGAAGCCTTTTGAAATCTTACCCAAATTTGTAAAGGGAAATCTCATTCAAGTGCTTTTGAAATGTTGGCCAAGCATAGAATTTAAGGCTTTGTAAAACCACATAATTACGTTTTTAGACACTTCTGGAAAAAAGTAAATAATTTGTCCAAATTTACTAGCACAATCTTAATTTTGGAAAGTTAGAATCTAGAGAATTAAATAAAAATGGTTTTGAAATCTCTTAATAAGTAAAAGTTATTTTAAATGAGTTTCTGGAAATAGAAGAATTTATGAAGTTTAAAGATTACTTTATTCGAAGAATATTTTTTATTCGACATTGAAAAATCTGCCCCAATGTCCTTATTTATAATCTTCTCAGGATTTTCATTTTAACACATTTCAAAATATTTTGACATAGCAATTTGTAGTAATAATGAAGTTTAATAATAACTGGCAAGCTGCGTATGAAGCTCGCAAGTTTGCAAGACGATATTACGTGCTAGCTCAGTGCTGTTTCTAGGCAGCTTAATTACTCTCTTATTGTAACAGTTTTCTGCTAAGTTATTTTTAAAGAAATTCAAAGTTACCGCATCTTTTTCTTCTTGCTTGGTAATATTTACTTTGGACTCAATCTTTAGCCATTTTAATCATGTAGCACGTTATCCTCGAGAGACTGTTAGATGATTATTAATTGACCAAGAGGTCCTATTTTTGAATCATTCGCCTCAATATAGCGTGATCTAGGTTTTATTTTTAAATAAAATACACAAGTATTCAAAACAGTAACTCGATTTTGTAAGTTCCCGTATTAAAATATTTGATGTGAATTTCGTTGATTTTTTAACGAAAATTGCTTGTGATATTGACGAGAGTTATTCAAAAATAGAATTTCTGCTTAGAAATATTTCCTAAATAATTTTAAACTTTATACACTAAATAAAAATTACTTACTCGAACACGACACGAAACAACGTAAACAAAGTTGGACACATTCAATTACAAAATTGTGTGCTCTACTAGACAAATAAGCGGGTATTTTATTTACAAATGACAAGGGCTATTTTGATAAAATCTCATATTTTTCGATGGTAACATCAAGGTTTATATTTATTTGTGAATAGGAAATATAAAATGAATAAACAGGTGCTTTTGTAAGTCAAGGTGATAACATGAATAATTTTGAAGCTCTTCATTGAATCGAAGAGAGGCTTACGATAAAGACCTTTCCAATCAAAAATAATTTTATTTTACAAAATCAGAATTTACGCGATGGGCAATCATTATTTGTTGAAGTGTATTTTCCATCCCTTAAATGTGACTGACTTCATAAATTGAATCACCAGGCCTAACTTCATTCGAAAGATTAAGATTTTTCTTCATAATGTGTCCTTCCTTAAAGTCCGTGTCTATGTTATTAATTTTACTAATTCAATGAATCTATTTACTACTAGCTGTGCCCGCGATTTCGTCCGCGTGGAATAGTGACTTTGGGTAGAATTTTTAATTATTTAGGCTTATGATTTTACAAATAAGATACTTAAGTATAAGTACTCATAAGTACGCAAGATATAAAGTATTTATATAAGTTAATTAAAGTAAATTTTAGTACTCACTTATCATTAAAATTGGCTATTGTTAGCAATGAATTGTAAAAGTTTAGGTTTTACATTTATTTATTTATTATTTATTATATAAAAAAACGTAATAAGTATTTAAGAAAAATAGTGAGACTTCGTCTAAGACAACCATGGCTCAACTATACTACTTCCGCCTCCAAGCTTTGCACCCATCTTCAAGTCACCCTGTATTACTTAACTAAAACTAAAGGGTGATATAGAATGCTTAGTAAGCTTTATTAAACTTATTTTGGAACAAAATCAGTATATTTATTTTTACAACAATAAGAAGCAAGTAGTACATCAAAGGTGATCAATTATTATGACCATACCGATTATTTGGACGTACACAATTTGTATTTTGATTAAGAGTTCCTTTGTCTGGTGGGATTATATGGTTACTTTACTTTTTAACTACTAAGTACTTTACCACAAAAAAAAACTTCTACTTTACTAACATTTTACTTTGTTGTGTGGAAAAAATGGATCTAAATATATATTTTGTTATATTTTGGCAAGTACCATAAAGTAAAGTACCAAAATTTCATTTAATTTTTACAAACCAATATGGAGGAAACACTACACATTTAATTAAAACACTTTACAGATTCTTTTCCCACACATTTATTTAAAATGAAATGAGGGCCTGACGTTTCTAATTATTATCAGCATCCGTGGTCACAGGTAGACCAAGAAACTACCATCGCTCATTAATATCTATTGACGTTCCTAACCACCTAGAAAAAGCTCATTGTGTCTTGAGATCTTGCAGTATGAGATTTTGCTTATGTTGGTCTAAACATAATTATGAAGTGGTTCTTTGTTACATAAATAAATATAAATAAATCAGCTATTTATATTCTTAAATCTGCATGCCTATACTAATTGTTGATTCACCGATGTAGAAGATGCCACAGTCACATTCCTGTCTGTACTCCCCTGCATCTTGGAGAGGTATGTGATGTGACACTTGAAAGGTGGTAAAAATTTGGTTAATCTTCTTGTTCAATTGTAGCGGGTTTGGCACGGGGTATGCAACAACCTTCCGTACATGTTGACAATCAGCAGCCACTTGTCATCACTTGTGGCTTAATCCTTCACATGTGGCGTTGTTGCTATTATATTTACACAGGCAAATTTCCATAATTTCCATGCTTTCAATCACAGATGATTATATATTCAATACTTTGTTTCACTTTGATTTATTTTGATAGATTGAATGACTTGACATTTGTTTGACAATGACTTTAGACATCAGTTATAGATTGAATGACTTGACATTTGTTTGACAATGACTTTAGACATCAGTTATTTGAAGGTTATTTGTATCTGTGTACCATTATTGTACTGTTTTTCAACCATAGACCATTGTCTATGGTTGCAAAAGTGACACTTGGCGCGTTTCGTTCTACTGAAGTTTGTTTTTAATATTTTTTTACATCGCACGGAAACTTTTATTTACAGGCATTGTAAGTATCCTAAATGTTGCTCGATGGTTTAAGCTACCACTGTTCAAAATTTCATTTAAATTGGTCCAGTCGCTTCGGAGTTTATCGCGAGCAAACAGACAGACAAACAGACAAACAGAGAAATAAGAAATATGAAAAAAAACTAGATTAGTCCCATTGCACTTCTTACATCCCCCTGACTCGGTTTTAAGCATTTTCTTTTATTGTACAGAAATTCGACCTCTACAATTTTATTATATGTATAGATATAGATGTTGAAAACGCATTACCAGAATGCATAAGTTATGGTAAAGATAACTGTCAAGAAAAAAGTTGCTACAAATTACTCTAGAGAAAAAGACCTCTGCCGGGAACTGTGATACGTCCACAATTGTTGCTACTAAAAAAAACAATTTCTGTATCACGTCACAAAAAGTGCGTTTGAATATTTCGAAAACCCATGAGAGAGAAAGAAAACAAATTCCCAGAGTGGAAAATAAGTTCAAAGCGAGCCCGTGTGCTTGGGGTGAGAAAATCCATTGGAACGGAAAGTGTTTCCACAAGAACGGTCTGCAGGGAGCCAAAGGGGTACCATGGGTTCTCATTCATAATTTTAACATTTATACGAGGGACATCTTGAGTTGGTCACATCTTGAGGGTCAGATGCTAGACCCGAGGAAAGATTTTACGCAATATATCATTTTATCCTACTACTATTATAAAGGCGAAAGTTTGTAAGTATGGATGTATGGATGTTTGTTACTCTTTCACGTAAAAACTACTGAATGGATTTGAATGAAACTTTACCACAATATAGCTTATACATCAGAATAACATATAGGCTACAATTTTTGAGGTTTCTAATGTGAGGTCGTAAAAAAACACATTTTTTGCGCCACTAGACGGGACGAACCTGAAGTCCACGCGAACGAAGTCGCGGGCAAAAGCTAGTTTCTAATAATTTCATAATTGTATAAGTAAATCTACCTGTACACCTGTTTATAATAACCCTATAAGATATCACCTTTCCATTAAACAAATTTGAAATTGACCTAATGTGACAAGCAATAAAGACTTTTAAGATTTCATCTTTTGACAATAAAGACTTATTTATGTGTCTTAACCCTTTTATGGAAGTTAAACATCAGTATCAAACGTAAAAATATTCAATAATAAATTAAATTAAATATTTATTTGTCAAAACATTGTTGCTATAGGTCGTAGGTAAAAATAGTTTTTAATAAAAAGAGAAGGATGACAGTTTGTTCCAAATCCAACTTGAGTGGAAAATATGATAGGTATGACTGCTAGAGAATGCCATATAGCGTTAAGTCCACATTTTGCACAAATTTTGGGGGTGCAATAAAGTATATATATAAAGATATGCAAATATCTAGGTAAACCGTTACGTTTTGAATGATTTAATATACCTACCCAATTTAGCACAGTATGTTATTCAGAAATTGACTTTATAAGCTACTACTCGTACCTAATTTCTCTTGTTTCAATTAAATTTTTGTTAACTTATGCCACAAAAGTGACTTTTAAAAGTAACGTTTCCAGGGGTTTAGTAAAAAGTGTTTACAAAACAGAGTAAGCTGGGTTACGCTAAGTGGCGTTTGCCGTGACCATTTTTCCTGAATAGGTTTTAGGGTACCGCATTTTGCTTGTGCACATGAAAAAAACTTACTTGTTTTAATCTTTGCTTTTTCTTATGAAAATTACATATGAGCACAAATGTTCATTGTTGACAAAAAAGGAATATTTCGAATCATCATGACAGAAATGCCTTTTTTGTTTAAAATCTATTTCAGAAATCTACCGTGGTGATTACTGCCTACCATATTGCAATTTGAATTCATATTACTTTTATGTTGTACATGAATGCCTGACCCTAGTTTTCTACCATTATCATCTACGATAACAATAAAGATAGCAGATCTACTTCCATTACTAAAACGTCTGTAATGACCCCTTTAATGAATAAAGGAATTCATCGTTATCCACCGTTAATTAGAGCTTTTAATGTTTATTGCAGATTAAACGAGCAATAATCTGTTTTAAGACGATTCCCAACGTCGAAATTGCTGTTTTAGTACAATTGCCAGTAACCATTTTGTTTCGGTAGTCTTATCATTTACTTTAACTCAAGTGCCTAAGTTGCTTATATTTTGGTTCAGAGGAATATACCTATGTGATATTGTCCACTATTTGTATTTTTATTGTCGTTAACAATTCCCTTAGTTTAACCGCGGAGATATAGGATTTTCAAATTTTCATTTCTGGGATCAAAAGTATACGTTAATCTATTTCTAGCTGTAAGTCTTCCAAAAAATGTAAAATAAAATAAATAAAATAAAAATTAACAAAATTAGTTAACGCGAAAATGTTTGTAATTACGTTACAATCAGTCTTGCTGTTAAAAGTAATTTTACGAAAATATTTAGTTAAGTAACTTTAATTTTATGAGATTGTAGATAAGTTGTTCTTTAATTTTCTTTATTAATATACAACTACTACTCATACTTTATACACACCTTAGTGAAATGCAAATTACATTAATACAGGGGAAAATCAACATCATTACTTATTCAGACAAGCCATCGGCCATTGTTATTCAAATTATATCACGTATGTACGTTTATTGCATGTACTGGCATACAGTATTATGTTTATTTAATGCTATAAGTCAAGCTATACTCTGCCATTATATGCTGAAATCTCCTTGTATGGACTGTCTGCGAAATCATGGTTCAATTTATAATTGCTATGGTATGAGAGTTGCTAGCCGCATTTAACGAAGTGAGGTTAATGATATGAGCCAATTAGGGCAAAATTGGTAATTATAATTGGCCTTATTTTTTGGTTCAGTATGTCAATAGTAAATAAAGTTTTTTAGGCAAAAAGTGGGCGATACGCAATTCTCAATGATATATGACATTTAATTTGCAAGTCATAATTATTGTTTTTAGGAGCTTTTTTTATCACAATACTAGCGGACAGAGCGAATTTTGTTTCGCCCCGGTCCCGTCCCGCCCTAGCCCCGGCCCCATCGAACGGGATAAAAAGTATCCTATGTCCTTCTCCTGGTACTAAGCTACCTCCCCACCGTTTCTCCCCGGTCCCGTGCTACCCCAGCCCCGGCCTCGTCTAGCGGGATAAAAAGTATTCTATATCCTTTTCCTGATTCTAAGCTACCTCCCCACCAAATTTCAGCCAAATCGGTTCAGCCGTTTTCGAGTTATAAGTGTTGTAGCAAACACGACTTTCCTTTATAAATACTCGTATATAGATAGAGTTATCTATCTATCTTTATCTTCAGCTTGTGGCCTGTAATATGCGCAAAAATATTTATAGAGTATATGTGGTTACCGTGACCTGGTCATAGCTCGGTAATAATCCAAAGGAAACGGTCGACCCGCCATACATTGCTTGCCCCAAAAGTAAAAATCCATGCGTCACGACCAAAACTAATTTTATGGGTTCGTTTCTTCGCCTTTTAAAATAATATAAAGTAACTAGCTTTTGCCCGCGACTTCGTTCGCGTGGACTTCAGGTTCGTCCCGTCTAGTAGCGCAAAAAATGTGTTTTTTTACGACCTCACATTAGAAACCTCAAAAATTGTAGCCTATATGTTATTCTGATGTATAAGCTATATTGTGGTAAAGTTTCATTCAAATCCATTCAGTAGTTTTTACGTGAAAGAGTAACAAACATCCATACATCCATACAAACTTGCGCCTTTATAATAGTAGTAGGATATAAGCCGTAAATAGCGGGGTTTTCACATAAAACGAAATAAATTGGTTGTTTAAGAAATAACGAATACAAAATGAACGATGAAGTTCATTTTTACAACATTTTATTTCCAAACCAATTTTCGGTTTACTTTAATGATAGGTACCTATATAAATACCTTGTTCATCAAGTAACTACTATCCCAGACTTTTGTTTCGGACATTATGCAAAAAATATTCTTTTGTGTTGTCCGAAAATGGTATCTCATCAAGTACTAATTTCCAAGTCAAAGTGGAGCTCTAGAGCTCATTACCATTCGTATCATGTTACGAAAAAGTGCAAACATTTAAAAAAGTTAGGATACTGTTATGTTATAAGTTAAATTTGATCCTTTAGTCGTTACAGAACATCGATTCAGTTATGAACTGTTCTGAATACAAAACAGCTTCAATATAGGGAACGAATAGCTTAGACAAAACGCTGACGAAGTTTAAAAGAGAAAATGGATCCATACTGACGTAACACTTTGATGTTAAAGTCTGAGAAATGGTGAATTGAAATGATGTTAATGTTAAATTTTAAGATCGAATGGAACTTTTGGAATGATATTGTATATAATTTTGTCGATTTTGTCAACTTCTAAACCTTGACTTATAGCCATAAACAGTTTTAATAAAGTCTATTTCGATTCCCGGGTCGGGCCAAAAATATGTACCTGGTTTTTTCTGTTCTGAAATTGAGAATTTCAAGTTCAAGGGAAGCTCGGAGTTTGGAAGTTGGCGGTGTTTCACCCCCGTGCCTCGGAAAGCACGTAAAGATAGTCCTGCGCCTGATCTCTCTCCGGTCGTGCCAGATTGCTGTCCCATCGCCCACCGGTGGGGCAAAGCCCCGAGGAAGCAACTCGCCACCAAGGCTGCTCGTAAGAGCGCGCCCGCCACCGGCGGTGTAAAGAAGCCCCATCGCTACAGGCTCGGCACTGTCGCCCTCCGTGAGATCCGTCGTTACCAGAAGAGTACCGAGCTGTTGATCCGCAAGCTGCCGTTCCAGCGTCTCGTCCGTGAGATTGCACAAGACTTCAAGACCGACCTGCGTTTCCAGAGCTCGGCCGTGATGGCCCTTCAGGAGGCCAGCGAGGCTTACCTCGTCGGTCTCTTCGAAGACACCAATCTGTGCGCCATCCACGCGAAACGCGTCACCATCATGCCAAAGGACATCCAATTGGCGCGCAGGATCCGTGGAGAGCGCGCTTAAGCTGCGCTTGCATAACGTTTGCCGGCGGCGCGAAACGCGTTCGCGTGGCACACGTTGTTCAATATTATTCAAAAGGCCCTTTTCAGGGCCGCATATGATTCACGAATGTGTTATAAACACTAAAAGTTGATTTTGACAAAAACAAATAATAAAGCCCTATGGAGTACTATAAAGAAAATTACTAATTTAAGCCAACAAAAAAATAACACAAATAACAAAGACCTCATAAATATCAAAAATTCGCCTAGCAAATCATCTGATTATGTAAACAAACACTTTAATAGCATAGGCCAAGACCTCGCAAACAAAATTATAAGAAACTCGGATCATTATCAATCGTACCTCTCTTCGCTGCCATCATTAGTAAACTCAATTGGAGTAATCCTTCCGGACGTGTCGGAAATTGAGTCTATTATATGTAAATTAAAATCAGGTTCAGCTACTGGAAAAGACAGAATACCGACTGATTTTGTGAAAATTGCCAAAAAGGAATTGTCACCTATCATCTCTCATCTAAGTTGCTTGTGTTTTCAGTAAGGCGTATTCCCATCACAACTTAAGCAGTCAATTATTCACCCTATATATAAGGATGGGGATAGAGGCGACGTAAACAACTACAGACCTATCTCTGTCCTCACAGTAATCTCCAAAATAATAGAAAAACTTATAAATAAACGCTTAATTAATTTCTTTACTTCAAACAATCTGCTCTCGCAGTCTCAGTATGGCTTTCGCGAGGGTGTTGGTACTGAAGACGCAATTCACGATCTCACAAAAAATATTGTTGAGTATTTAGATTTAAAAAAAAGGCAATTTGTATTTTCCTGGATCTTAAAAAAGCTTTTGATACCGTCTCTGTCCCCACCCTTCTTCAAAAACTTTTTAAAATGGGCATTAGGGGCTCTTTTTATAACCTAATTGAGGATTATCTGCACAATAGAACACAATGTGTAAAATTAGGCGATGATCTATACAGCTCTGATCTTCCAACTTCCAATTTTGGCGTTCCACAAGGAAGTGTTCTAGGTCCTACACTTTTCCTTGCCTATATAAATGACCTGACTGAACTGAGGTTGACAAGTGGAAAAGTCTTTTCTTACGCCGATGACACTGCCATTCTCTTTGAAAGTGAAACCTGGTTAGATGTACACAAGCTTGCCGAAGTGGGCCTTCGTGAAGTCATTAAATGGCTGAACTTAAATCTACTCTCTCTAAACACTACTAAAACAAATTACATTGCTTTTTCAATAAGAGACTCTTCACAACCTAGTCCTCAACTAACCCTAACAGCCCATTATTGTGACAATATTGAAAATACTTGTAATTGCAGTCAATTAGAAAAGATAAGTTCTACCAAGTACTTGGGCATTATTTTGGATCAGCATTTGTCATGGCAGCCCCACCTTGAGCTAGTTGATAACCGTACTAGAAAACTAGTATGGTTATTCAGATACTTAAGGGAAATTACAGATAAAAAACTTATTACATATATATATATACTACTCTAGTGCAATCTATCTTACTATACTGTATTCCTATCTGGGGCGGTACTTTCAAAACTAACTTCTTCAATGTTGAAAGGGCACAAAGGCTTATTCTTAAGGTTATGTTAAAAAAAAAGAGAATCTTTGAAACGATCAAATTATACTCAGAGGCCAATGTTTTAAGTGTTAGACAATTATATATTCTCCAATGAGTACTTAGAATCCACAAAAGTATCGTTATAGATCCTGTCATCGTAAAAAAACGAAATAAGCAATCGGTACTTGTTCAGCCACGGACACGTACGAAGTTTGCCTCTATACAATTCAACAGCCAATCTATTAGAATATACAATAAAATTCACCGCAATATTAAAATTTACACAAAATCCGTACAAGAATGCAAAAAGGCAACAACAGCTTATCTTAAATTACTGTCTTACTCGGAAACCGAACTTTTGTTATCTTTTGCCGGCTAAGATTATTTCATCTATTATTTTTTTTATTATTCTATCTGACCACCATATTGCACTTTTATCAAATTAAGTCAACAGTATAATATCACAATCGCACGCATATGAACTCAACTCCTTACTCATACCTACACATGCACATACACCTTATGTTTCGCTTATATCACACACACACGCACACAAACTCACACACACTCATTCACTCATACACACAACACACTTAAGCTCACATAATTATGTTATGCTCTGCAGTTTATTTAATTTTATATTCATAATTCATAATACCACTGAGAAGAGGGTACTCTTCTGACACAGGTTTTCTTAAACTTAAAAGAAGCTGTACCAAACCTTGTTTGTAAACTTTGAATTGCAATAAAGATTATTGATTATTGATTATTATTATCGGGCTATGAGAGTGAATGGAATAGAGAGTGCACACACTTGTGCACTATTATATGTCCCGCTCAGTCGGTTAGTCGTTGTGACTGGCCACCGTAGTCGAAATCGGCTAGGGGGACTATGATTTCGATTTATATTGATGCAATCTATCGATATTTGATGGTTTCAGCTGTGGCCGTCGTTTCGTATAATTTGAAAAAACAAGTGAGTCCGGCTCTTTTGTAGAAATTCCAAAGACGCTTTGATTAATATTTATTAATACAAAGGGTTTAATGAGGAGCAATAGAACAATAGCAATAGGATTTCAATGATCTACTAAATTGATAAAATCAAGCGGGTAAAATTTATATTTTGCTACAAAATCTCCAAAACTCCTTTTAAAGGGTGAGATGATTTTCGACGCTGATTTTCAATGTATTTTATCCCCTCGTTGTCACGGCTCAGGAATATAATTCACTTATTTCGCTCGAGAAAATTCACCGTTCTCTAATAGCGATCCTGTTAAAAAAAATTGATAATAACAGATAATGGTCGTTACTTGACGCTTAAAAGCCTGTTACTTTTTATAGAGCTGTGCTCGTGAAATTTTTAAATAGTGCTCTAACTGTTCGGCAAATGGTTGAAACTCGAATAAAAGCATGAAGGCAAATCAAAACATGATCATGTAATGTTACAGGCCTTGATCAGCTTGATTTTGGAATCTCACTTTTGGTTAATAAAGAAATCGGAAATGTTAATACTATTATAGTTTTTCACAAAAAAAATAATAATAGGAAAATGAACTGAAATAAAATTGCTAGTTTAAATATGGGTAGTATTTAAACGAGCGACTGTAAATTAATGATTTAAGTGTCAATAATACTTAATTTGGGTTATAGAATTACTAAGTGAGCGACTGAGTGCGAGTGACGAGAAATCAACAGATCAGCAACTAACAAAGAATAATTTGAGTTACTTTAAATACAAAATTTATCCCTTTGGAATAGATAGAACGACAAGAGCTAGATGTCACTACCAGCAAACTCTGTGATAAAAAAAAATGCGAGATGCAATGTAGGTAGCAGAACCGATTTTGGCGGCTGTCAGTCAGTTTGGAGGCCCATGGAGACTCGCTGAAAATTTCTTTCATGCGTTTTTATAAATTCAAGTGCAATTGTGTATATTTTTAAGAAATAGTTATCTTGAAACATGGTGACTTGATCGTTGATTGATTTTTGTTTATGACAGCGAAACAAACCCAACAAATATTATTTTAAGAGGTACTCTTAAAATAATATTTGTTGAAGTAGTCTAGAAGTAGTCTAGAAGGAGTCTAGAAGCCTCTTAATATGCAATATATATTTACCAATGCGCTTCAAACTTAAAGAACGCAGTTTGATTATTCTATTGTATAAACGTAAATTTACGTAATAGTAAAGACAGAATAACACAGGTAATGCATATCTACGAATATTTGTCTAAAAAAATAATTTTAAGTTTTACACTAGGGCTGCATATCCGATTTTTTTGTGTCGACTGTTTATCATAGAGTAAACTAATATGTTTAACCTAGGAAAATAGGTATAAATCAGCTGGACGAAAGGTAATCTCATTTAAAGTTACTAGTTTTACTTACATAAAGATAGTTACTGCCATCCAAAATCAGTTTCGTTTGACAGCTTTTGCTTGTCCTTCTTACGATAGGAATATTAACTTTATGGTAATAACCGATTCAAAATGTGCTTGAGCACAATCACCCAAATAAAATTACTTTTGCGAATAAAGAAAGTAACTTCCAAATGTGAAGATAATAATGCCCGAAGGAGACCTGCAAAATCTAAGTTTACTGAGAGATTCCGAGTAACGAGAATGAATGATTCAGAAGGCAATCCTTGTAGAGATACAATCGGGGAAATGAAAGCCGGTATACAGGGAATTATTGGCAGTATTATTGGATCAGGTGTATTGATTTCGATGTCGATATTATTTTGTTTCGATTTCAGTTGGATTACAGAATTATTAATGGGGAGATTTAAAACAATTAATTTTTAATAACAAGTTAACTAGTCATTAGTTAGTTTCATAAACTTTTCATTTATACGAGCATTTTTTTCAAATATCAATATAAAGTTTAATGTGCATGATTTGAACAAATCACCTATTTTATGTAGTGTTTAGTGTTGCAAGCGCACTACTGAACTTTAAATATTTTTAGTATTAATACGAAGAAAAATCTCACTTGTTATTAAGAATTAAATTCAGGACATTACTTTTCATCTGCAAGTGACCCAGCTTTTCAATTACATCAATCGATTAACTTTCGCATCCTTTTTCATTACATCCCAAATTTTATGGGCAATCTCTTTTGACAAGTTCACTGCATTACATTTAACCTTCACACCGCGTAAACCCGTAGTTTTATGGTCTCCCACAGGGCTCTGTTCTTTGCCCGTTCTAAACAATATGAAATGTATGCGGGACAGACCTCGGGACCTTATCTAAGGGTCTTACATTGTCTACCTATTCTTATTCGGAGGAAAGATACTTTAGTAGGATTTTATTAGCCTCAGAAATGCCTCTGCGGTTTACGGAGATTGCAAGTACTTAGTGACCGTGTTTTAGTTGCCGTTAAGCTTAATGGCTACCTCATTTGAACTGAAAGGTTGATGTGCTTACTTCAGCTGATAGATAGATATTTTATTTGTTTATAGTGTACTTAAAACTGATGTGCCTACTTTAAAAACTCAGGTTTTTGTGATCCGGAAGTTGGACTTTTTAATTTGGCGGTAGTGTTTAGGGTTCCGTAGCCGAATGGCAAAAACGGAACCCCTTATAGTTTCGTCAAGTCTGTCTTTTCTAAAAGTCTAAGGTTTGAGATATAGACGCTTTCAAAGTGGTAAAATGGGCGTCTAATTTTGAAAAAAAATATAAGATGTAGATCTCAACAAAAACTTGCAACGAAAATTGGTTTGAATGATATCGAACTAGTAGTTTTTGAGATATTGCACATTTTCATCAAATATATCTTTGTCTTTCATACTAACACTATAAAAACAAAGTTATTGTGGCTGTCAATAGTTTCCGCTAGGTGGAAGTAAGTGAACCCCAAGTTCTGTTAAGGGTGGTACGGAACCCTCAGTGCTCGGGTCCGACTCGCGCTTGGCCAATTTTATTTTCTAAGAGATAGTTACACGCTAACTGTGACTATATATTTAAAAGTACCTATCTGTTAACGGTATGTATTTTTAAGGTTTTTTCTGCCTTTCATAAGAACTTCAAAAAAATAACTCTTTATAATAATTAAATTTTATCAGACAACTATTTCAATAAGTGCCACTCGTTTTTCCTTAAGAAAAAGATTTCCTAATTAATTAAATACAAATCTGGATCATTCACTTGTACCTTATTTCTTTTTCCTCTCATTTAAATTCCAACCGTAATTTTGTAAGAAAGTTTAATCTGAGATGATAAAAAAAGCGTCTAAACAAAAACCCAGGAGCTTAAATAACTGAAGGATGTCTTAAAAAGACAAGTGTCCAACTCAAGGTAATCTCGGAAGGTAAGAAGAATAAATAAAACACGACAAAAGTTTTGCAAAAGACACTTATTAAAAATTCGAGTGGGGTTTCTTTTGGTAGATAAACCTTTCTACGAATCAAGTTATGGAATTTAATTAACGGTGACAGTTATCCGTGTTTAAATTATAATACCTTGGCTTCCGACGAACAGACATTACAAAAACCGGCCAAGTGCGAGTCGGACTCGCGCATTGAGGGTTCCGTGGTAACTTTAACTGAATCAGGGGTCCACTTACTTCCACAGCCAAATACCACAATATTTTGTTTGACTGAAAAATTAACTTGATTGTATGAACGTGTTTGTATGAATGACATAACTAAGTTATATTTGCGGTTGTTGAAAATGTGCTATATCTCAAACACTTCCAGTCCGGTCTCGTTCAAACCAATTTTCATTGAAAGTATTTGTAAAGTTCAACATCGTGTATTTAAAAAAAAAACTTGCTTAGTTCTAAGCAAGAGAGGTGGAAGGACATGCAGAATAAACTGATGCGTTTTCTGTATTTTACTGTTAAAGTTATAAAGTTAAACTTTTATTAGTTAAAGACTGATAGTATAATACCACATGCAAAGAAAGTTGCAGGAAATATGATAACAATGCATAATATACTATTAAGCCGTAATAGTTTGACATTGCTCTAAATTTGTAGAGAAAAAATCACCGATTCCAACCACGTAAGATGAGTAATTCAAGAGTATTTACTCGGTTCCTAAGTGCTAAGACAGATGTGAGAATAATTCCTGCAAATGTTCGAATAACTTCGCGAAAACAAATTCCTTTAACAAATATTTGTACGCGCCTCTAAATGCGGTCTTCAAAATGCGTGCATCATAGTTAAAGTTATACGGTAGTACACAAAATTTCTTTTTCACTTTAATGGGATGAAAATTAGAAAGTGAAGCTCAAAAACATGATTGAATTTTTTTTTGGAATGTATATTTTTTTAACCTTCCTAGAGTACTTATGCATAAATTAATAATAGGTGGCAATTTTACCTTAGCTTTTAACTGAAATAATCTTGATATTAGTAAACTTGGGATTATGTTTCTTATTTTTGGATCCATGTTTGTTAGAATCACGTACCATACATTCGAGGACCAAATCGAAAGTCGAAGACACTGTAATAAATATAGTTATATAAATGATAGTTTATTTTACTATAGATTACGCTAAAGCGAAAATTTTTGTTTTGACAAAAACATTTTACGATTAACGGCCAAGCAGTTTTTTCAGTTTTACTTTAGTTTTTTAGTCGTTGCATACATAGAATCAGGGCGATTGACTGTATTTCTGTACATATGTGCACTGTAACCACACAAAGTACCAAAACGCGTTATGTACTCATCCCCACTCTGAGCGAATGACGCGGGTTCTGTAAAAAAGGCTCGGTTATGCAAATTCCCCTTCGTGTTACAGTAATGGGGTATTTTGGAGCATTTCTGGTAAGGACAAGTTTTACAAACCTCGTTTAGTGATCGTAAAAATTTGAAGCCATTGAATAAAGAACTCGGGGCTTGGGCCTGTTTCAAAGAAAACAACTAATTACTTATTAACGAATGATTCAAATAAACGTAGAATGTAATTTCGTTTGAAATATTTATATAATATTTGGCATAAGTTTTACCATCGACGAATAAGCACTTACTAACGGTTGATTCAAATATGGAACGTCATTCTGAATGAAGTCTTGGACAGACAACGCTAATGGGAGTTCCCATTCAGGATATTGTGAAACAGGTAAGGATTTTTGATGCAGAGGAAAATCATACAATTCAACTTGTTAGGGCGAAATAAATTGAAAAAATGAATTTGTTGCTTGTGCTACAGACCTCAGCCGCTGGAAGGGTTTCCATATCGATTGAAATTCGTCCACTTTATAAATTCTTAAATTAATTAAATATACGCACCCTCGTGGGATTCAAACCCGCGATCTATGGATTTGTCCCGAGCGCGAAATATTGCATCAAGAAGTACAGTATGAATTTTAAAATAGCGTTTTATCTGAAACAGAGCTTCAATTTTAAAATGAATGAATTTTAGAATACAGGTCAAGAACGACTGATCTAATTTTTTTTTAATTTATAAAAAAAAAAAATTGTACAAATACGAGTAAAAGTGTAAAAAAGGTGGACTCAATGCTAAAAGCATTCTCTCCCAGTATGCTAAAGGCATTCATGCCTTTAGGTCATGCAGAGAGATTGTTATGTAATTATAACCATTACCTGCATTGGAATTAAATTAACGACATAATATGTATCTCGGTAAGCCTGGGGTGGTTGAAATAAAAAAACCGGTTAAGTGCGTGTCGTGTTTTGGAATGTATATTTTTTTAACCTTCCTAGAGTACTTATGCATAAATTAATAATAGGTGGCAATTTTACCTTAGCTTTTAACTGAAATAATCTTGATATTAGTAAACTTGGGATTATGTTTCTTATTTTTGGATCCATGTTTGTTAGAATCACGTACCATACATTCGAGGACCAAATCGAAAGTCGAAGACACTGTAATAAATATAGTTATATAAATGATAGTTTATTTTACTATAGATTACGCTAAAGCGAAAATTTTTGTTTTGACAAAAACATTTTACGATTAACGGCCAAGCAGTTTTTTCAGTTTTACTTTAGTTTTTTAGTCGTTGCATACATAGAATCAGGGCGATTGACTGTATTTCTGTACATATGTGCACTGTAACCACACAAAGTACCAAAACGCGTTATGTACTCATCCCCACTCTGAGCGAATGACGCGGGTTCTGTAAAAAAGGCTCGGTTATGCAAATTCCCCTTCGTGTTACAGTAATGGGGTATTTTGGAGCATTTCTGGTAAGGACAAGTTTTACAAACCTCGTTTAGTGATCGTAAAAATTTGAAGCCATTGAATAAAGAACTCGGGGCTTGGGCCTGTTTCAAAGAAAACAACTAATTACTTATTAACGAATGATTCAAATAAACGTAGAATGTAATTTCGTTTGAAATATTTATATAATATTTGGCATAAGTTTTACCATCGACGAATAAGCACTTACTAACGGTTGATTCAAATATGGAACGTCATTCTGAATGAAGTCTTGGACAGACAACGCTAATGGGAGTTCCCATTCAGGATATTGTGAAACAGGTAAGGATTTTTGATGCAGAGGAAAATCATACAATTCAACTTGTTAGGGCGAAATAAATTGAAAAAATGAATTTGTTGCTTGTGCTACAGACCTCAGCCGCTGGAAGGGTTTCCATATCGATTGAAATTCGTCCACTTTATAAATTCTTAAATTAATTAAATATACGCACCCTCGTGGGATTCAAACCCGCGATCTATGGATTTGTCCCGAGCGCGAAATATTGCATCAAGAAGTACAGTATGAATTTTAAAATAGCGTTTTATCTGAAACAGAGCTTCAATTTTAAAATGAATGAATTTTAGAATACAGGTCAAGAACGACTGATCTAATTTTTTTTTAATTTATAAAAAAAAAAAATTGTACAAATACGAGTAAAAGTGTAAAAAAGGTGGACTCAATGCTAAAAGCATTCTCTCCCAGTATGCTAAAGGCATTCATGCCTTTAGGTCATGCAGAGAGATTGTTATGTAATTATAACCATTACCTGCATTGGAATTAAATTAACGACATAATATGTATCTCGGTAAGCCTGGGGTGGTTGAAATAAAAAAACCGGTTAAGTGCGTGTCGGACCCGCGCACTGAGGGTTCCGTGCCACCCTTAACTGAATTCAGGGTCCACTTACTTTCACTTGACGAAAACATCACAATATATTGCGACAGCAAAAATAACTTTGTTTTTCATAGTGTTTGTATGAAAGACAAAGTTATATTTGCGGTTGATAAAAATGTGCAATATCTCAAAAACTACTGGTTCGATCTCCTTCAAACCAAGTTTTTATTGAGATCTACATCATATATTTTTTTCAAAATTTTCACTTTCTTAGTTCAAAAGTTAAATGGGGGGGACGCCCATTTTACCACTTTGGAAGCGTCTATATCTCAAACCTTACACTTTTAGAAAAAATGATTTTAGAAATCTTAACATCATTTTAAAAGACCTATCTATAGACACCCCACACGCATAGGTTTGAGTAAAAAAAATTTTTAGGTTTTAGTTTCATGTATGGGAGTTAGCCCTTAAATATTATTTTTTCTTACTTTTTGTATCTGAATCGGAAAGCGGTGAACAAAATACACCTACGTACTAAGTTCCAGCTATGTGATGCTTATACTTTCAGAATAAAGTGGCTGTGACATACGGACGGACAGACAGACAGACAGACAGACAGACTTGACGAAACTATAAGGGTTCCGTTTTTTGCCATTCGGCTACGGAACCCTAAAAAAGGGAGGGACATACGTACAATGGCCAAATCGTGAGGCTAAGTGCGGAAATCATCACGGCCAAACTAACTAACATGTATCTGTTCGTCGGTACGGGTCTGTTTCACCATTTATAGCACTGACCAACGAATATTTCAAATATGGAACGTAATTTCATATGAAGCGATACTTAAGTTTAAGACAAATTAATCAGAAATTTAAGTATCGGGACATCGTGGTACAGGTCGTAACAGTTTCAATGTATCATCTTTTCATTTCTACAGCGTCATCATCATCATTATCAGCCAAAGGACGTCTACTGCTGAACAAAGGCCTCTCCCACGCCTTTCCACAACGACCGCTTGGTCTGCATCCAGTGCGATCCTGCGATTTTTACAAGGTCGTCTGTCCATCTTGTCGGTGCACTTCCTACGCTGCGCTTTTGGTCGAAGGGTCTCCAATCTAGAACTTTTTTGCCCCATCGGCCATCAGTTGTACGCCCTATGTGCCCTGCCCACTGACACTTGAGCTTACTGATGAGATTGAATCAGAAATGAGGAGATACATAGAAGAACTAAAATTACGGACATAGCCCTACGAATCAGTAAGCTCAAGTGGCAGTGGGCAGGGCACATAGGGCGTACAACTGATGGCCGATGGGGCAGAAAAGTTCTAGATTGGAGACCCTTCGACCAAAAGCGCAGCGTAGGAAGTGCACCGACAAGATGGACAGACGACCTTGTAAAGATCGCAGGACCGCAAATAGGAGCAAAAATTTTTAGTTATGATTTTACAGTACCTAGTTACTCTGACCTGGTCATGGTGTTCTAAAATGCGTTTGCTTAGAAATTTAGTAATCTAAAATTATAGTCCCTAGTAAATGTATGTATATCAAAATCGCTATAACTATATAGTAAATGTCATTGTCAAGTTCTTTGACTGGAGACATGTTTTTGCAATGCATTGCTGGTTAGATTTATTGTGTTAGAAAATAACATAAACTGAACCATTTAAAATTGATTACTGGTTAAATTAATGAGCCTATATATTTTATTGTTGCTGCTATTACAGGCCACACCCTGTATATTGGGATAGGAGGAACTATCTTGGTAGGTATTCGACCTTCAAACAAAATTTCTGTGTTTAAAAAAAATATTTTCATTTAAATTTGCAGAAATATAATAAACAATAGTATTATTATCACATAATAGTATTATCTGACGTGAGTCCAGACCTGTTTATTACATTCTCATAGAGTTTCTCTATTTTAATTTCAAATTGTTATCATGAGAGCTGTAAAGCTAGTCTAGACGTATTTAGTCGAGTTTATGAGGAGCCCAGCATTTGATAATATAATATTAAGTATATCTGTATATGAGCATTTACGTATTTAGTCTCTCGAATATAGCTACGTTATTCTATAACAAAAACGAATATGTCCAGTCATAGAACTTGACATTGTCATTTACTACAACAAGTTAGCGATTTTGATATACATTTAAAAATGTACTTTTATGCTGTGATGAAATCGTCAAATACATTACGTCACTCCCTTATTTGTGTTGTGATTCTTTCACAAGTTTCGTGACTCAATGGGAATATTGAAAAGGATTTGATATGACATCAGGTGGAATATCGCTATTCCGCTGCTGTCAACACATCCCTGGGGATTTAGAGGCTAAAGATATACGTTTTGATAAACTACGCAGTTTTCTTTAGTGTTTACACGTCGTACTTTTTGTATCGGTTCATTTCTTGCTTCAATTGCTTTATTGCTTACAGGTGTATTCAAATTTATTTGTTGATTTAAATTACTTTTGTAACACGTTGAATTATACATCCGTGAATTTATGTAATTTCTAAAGGATACCAGTTTCGTTTAAAGTCTGTTTTTCTTCACTAGTCGAATATTGTAAACAATCTTGACATTCTTTTTCAGCGAAAATATTCCCTTTAAAACAAAATATACACAAAACTTACAACACACATAGCTAATCATCGTTCAACACTGAGATCTTTTTATATTCAGTAATAAATTAATTTATTTTGCTAAAGTTTTTATTAAAGTTACTAAAAGATTGTTTACAATGTTGGACTAGCAAAGATGAATGGAGTTTACGTATTTTTTTATCATAAACAAATTAATAGCAATAAGTAACTCACGTAAATAGCATTCAAGTAAAAAGATTTTAGTTCTAAAACAATCACTAACTAGGACATGCTCAAATATATTTGTCCTGTTTTTTTTTTCTTTTAAAGGCAAATTGAAGTCGTCCAAGGCCTTTCATCTTTGCCTATTTTTTTAGTCTTCACTTTACATATTAAAACAGAACCTTCATTTGGAAGACTTACAAAGGCTTAACTAATATGAATTTCATTATAGTTTTGAGTTTTTACTAAGGATCCTATTTATAAAATGGTAGATAATTTTTATGATTTTTTTTATGTAACCTTTAACATTGATTTTTTCTTGGCTGGCGTCTTAACTTTCAATTCATCCGCCATTTTGTTTCAGTTATGTGAGGCCACAACAAAATGGCGGCGCTACACATCGCGTGGCGACTGCACAGCCGGCTTGAGAGTCTCCTACTGAAGGTGGACACCAAGACCTGAGCCATGACCACTGATGCCCACTAAAATGGAGTTCGCCTCTATTTTACCTACTAATGTAAGTACGATATTTGAGATGGTTATCATAGTCACAATTTTTAGCTGTCACCAAGCTACTAAAGAACAGTCGCGCGGTAGTTAACTCAATTAATGGTTAGGTCATGACGGTAGTTTAATTTAATTTTTCTTAACTACGTATGCCTTATGTAATCCAAATCATTATGCAATGGAAAATCCAGGGAAAGCGACCACCTGGAAGAAGGCGTACTTCGTGGCTTAAGAATCTCCGAACGTGGTTTAACCTAAGCACGACATCCTGTTCCGAGCCGCTGTGTCCAAGATAAAGATAGCCCTAATGATAGCCGACCTCCAGTAGGAGATGGTACCTCCAGAAGAAGAACTATGTAATGACAAATAACATCTTAGTCTGCCTGTGACCACGGATGCTGTAAAGCATTCAAAACGTCAGGCATTAAATAAAAATAAATGTTAGCTTAATCAATCCGTAAAAGTGTGTTTTAATGAGTAGTATTTGCGTAAACTTCAGAACCAAATATAATGGTTAGGTGTCGTTATCAGTGGTTTGATATTTACGATTGTGTGTGCGTGTTTTGAAGAACTAATATTTTTAAATAGGTTTAACCAATGGTCAATTATAGCCATTCAGATAATTGTTTTCTTTAAAACACACAATTGCAATATTCAACCGTTGGTACCGTCTTTTGACCATTATTTGAGTTAACTAGCTTGCCAATTACGTAACCGTTTTGTATTTAGAATTTTAACGCTATCATGAACTCCTAAACGTTTTCAAAAGCAATATCCTACTACTATTATAAAGGCGAAAGTTTGTAAGTATGGATGTATGGATGTATGGATGTATGGATGTTTGTTACTCTTTCACGTAAAAACTACTGAATGGATTTGAATGAAACTTTACCACAATATAGCTTATACATCAGAATAACATATAGGCTACAATTTTTGAGGTTTCTAATGTGAGGTCGTAAAAAAACACATTTTTTGCGCTACTAGACGGGACGAACCTGAAGTCCACGCGAACGAAGTCGCGGGCAAAAGCTAGTAATAAATAAATACCTTTCAGTATGTTGACTCATGCGTGACGTGAGGATGCATTTAGTTTGGCATAATATTTTAGCATAATTATTAACAGCCGAATGCATCACAATTAACATAAGAGTAGCTGCGTCGCGTCACTTATTTGATTTTAATCATATTCGAGCGTTCACCACAAATCAGTTGATCTTAATCCTCGTTGATACGTAGTTAATTCACGTTTGGAATAATAGACCATCACTTTTTTTTACAAGTAGATCAAAACAAAATATTAACGAAACATATTCCAAATTTTTTTCCCCATGCCATATATAATTATTTACGTTTTTAAGATGATGATGGAATGGCTTTGTTAAGGAACCTTTGCAATCTTTTTTTAATACCTAACTTATTCTCGCATTGATTTCCTTGTTTCCTTCTTGACCACAGAATTAAGTGGACGCCATTACTAAAGGCATTTAGTAAAATCATTTTAAATGGTTACATCAAGTAAATCTACATAAGCATTCTCAAACAAATTTGAAAGCATGAACTTAATTGCAAATTAATTAACAAACATAGTTAATTACTAAGCACTAAACTAAAATTGAGAACCGCTGAACCTCCTACTCTATAAAAAGCTATCGATTATCAATAAGCGTATTCAATGAATTTCACGCTTGGTAAGTAACACGACCACAGAGGGAGTATAATGCCTTTAGCACACTTCTACTGCGGAGCCATAAAAGCGGAACTGCATTGATTTCGCCGTGTCCTGTCCGCAACAAGGCGAAGCAAAACACAGTTTTGGCGCATTAACTTGACTATAACACTGTCTCTTTCCCCTCGTGGTTTTTTGGGGTATTCGTCATTCGCACCGCAAAGTTTTCGGACCGCGGTACGAAGCGCCCAAGTGCTGTTACAGAATGGTATCATTCACACAACCAGTGGTTTAACGGTGCAAATCGCCTGAGGTGTCTTTTGAATCGACCCAATTCATAGACCACTGCAGTGTATATAAACCCCATTCTGAAACAGCAATTGGTCATAAAATTGTCACCATCGACAAACAAATGCGGAAACAACGCGGCGACACAACAAAATGGCGGCCGAAGCGTGGAAGTGTAACTGGCGCCAGAGCAGATCAACGAAAGGGTATGGAGCGTTTCGCACCACGAGGTTTTCGGACCGCGGGGCGAATGCAGCGAAAGTGCGTTTTTATTATAAATTGACGTGGAATTCACTGAAAAACGCCGCAAAACATTTGCCTCTTCGAATACTACCTCACTAGATCGTAGCGGAATTCATACCTTAGATTCACTGCTCATGTTTCGCAGCGGAGGTGTGTTACGGGCATAATACATATTTAATCGCGAATACTGTTCAATCTGGTTTAATCGCCAGGACATGGTACTGTAGGGGTATGAAGGATTATTCACGACCGAGTTTTGTAGGTTAATTTAAGGTTCAATGAAGGTCTTGACCGCTTTTGACATCTTTGGCCCGGTTTCGTGATCGATGTTTCAAATAACTGATGATATCGAAACCAGCACTTGAATATTTCAATTGTTTTGAAGAAAACATACCTTAACCTTTCTTCATAACCTTTATGGTTTTGAAAACTGTGTTTTGAGTTTTCATTGAGTTCTAGTATAACCTAACTGTACTTATAGCTTCACGATCTAAATGTATTACACAATATGGGTGACATCATCATCATCATCAAAAAGAACTAGGTTCTTGTTGGGGAGTTTTTTCATAAAAAGCCAAATGCAACAGGTGAATATGATGAACTTCAAATTAGTCAAACTAGTGTTTCCCGTTCTTCACACCACAGTTTAATAATCAGAGCTTTCCCACCTCTTAGTACCCAATCACAAACCTTTCTCGATAAACGATATCTTTAAAAAAATATGACAATGCCCAGAGCAATTTTCAATTTTATTTTGAAAGCCACTTGCTTTTGTAATCCATAAAATATGCTGTCACCAGGTGGCGTTGGACTTTAACGACACGATCGTGGAGTATGATGACGGTGACGACCCAGACGCTGTCACGCTTCTGTCAATACTACTCGTTGGTTTGTACCCTTTATTTATCTAGTGCAAGTTAGATAATATAAACTATTTGTCGGTTAAAGGTGTACTCGCACTTATCTGAGCGTCGAAATTTCCAGACTTTTAAAATGTTTCGTTTTAATAGTTTGACGCGTTCGGCTCGGATAATTGTGCGTTCACCTTAAGAAAGGCTCGTAAATTTTTTGGACTTTTATACTCGTAAGGCTAAAGAAGATATTTTATTCAATTATTTCGATTTCTGGGTAATGTTATTTAACGTTAACCTGAGTATCGTCTGTACGTGACTTATGTAAATAGTTAAATAAAGTGAGAGCGCGGTGCATGAAGAGTGCGGGCGGGTGAATCCGCGCCGCCCAAATCTTTCACGCAATCCATTCTCGCGGAATATATGTATAGTCATGAAAAACGATACACAAACATTGCACCAAAAGCCGTCTGAAATAGACGGAAAGGCCATTGATGACAACAGTATAAATATAAGGTCACCTTGTTTTTAGTGATAATATTTAAAGGGCTGATTCAGCACAATAAATTAATATTTTTTTGTAGAAAACACTATAGGGTTTTATTCGCTAGTTATTGAGAAAATTGTAGACTAAGATAATTATTTATTTCAGATTTTATTGTTTTATAAATTAGGGTTAAGCTTAGAGAAAATGAAGGTTTGGGCATTGAATTGAGAGAGGCGAAGCCGATAAAGTAGATAACTTTTTAAAATGTCAGAGTGCTGTTTTGAAAAAATGATATTGTCCTTACTAACGAAAATAATAAAAATGAAATCTCGATTGTCCAAAAAAATATGAATGTGTTCGGTTTCTATGATGTTTACAAAGACACTGTTAAAATATTATCACTTAAAATGATTTGACCTTATATAATGAGTATCGAGATTTGACGCTGACTGTACGATCCTTAATGTCAAAGTTCATCTCCGTGGCTCGTACCATAGAGAAAGAAAAAAATCTTCGCTTTAAAAAGAGCGTGCTACTTAGTGAAATTCTATAGGATTTGACAGCGAAAGACCTTATGACAGCGAGACCGTTTTCTAAGAAATAATGGATTTAGTGGAAACGTCAAGTTACCGTCGCTGGAATTTTTGAAAAATTATGAATGGATATAACTAAAATTTAAGTTTTGTATAACAATTTCAGATGAAATAACTTGTGCTTTCAGCAACTGTGAAGTGCGCCGAGGATACCATCCCGAAAATCATACTTTCCACCAGTAAATATGAATCATTGATAAGAATTTTAATTCCAAAATTTATAAAATTTATGACTGAAATCGACTCTGATGCCAAATTGTACAGTAAATTTAGGACTTCCTTTGTGATTTGCAGCCATATATCAAAGTTTTTATTTGAACAATTCAGGTATTTTCAGTGAAATAAGAAACCGTTTCTTTACACTAGGGCTTGACTTAATGATGACGTCATCAGTATCGATAAATTTGTTGACTGATTTTTTTAGGTAACCGTAATTCGTGCACAGCTTCTTCTCAGCACTGGCCCACACAACTGTCCCGAAGCTGTGCTGTGGTAAGATCTATGTTGGAACGTGTATAAGTGCTTCTAGCAAGTCTTCATACAAAAATAAATAAAT
Source organism: Pyrausta aurata (assembly GCA_963584085.1). Taxonomy (NCBI): domain Eukaryota; kingdom Metazoa; phylum Arthropoda; class Insecta; order Lepidoptera; family Crambidae; genus Pyrausta; species Pyrausta aurata. The sequence continues at coordinate 5,723,119 of OY757275.1, read as the reverse complement.
ATGTAGTTTAAAAAATGAAGTTGTCTTGTTTATCAAATAAAAAGTATTATGTTACTAAAAGTGCATTAATTTAATTAATTTTTGTTTCAATTTACATGATTTATCGTAACCTCGTCGATAAAACTTAGACCACCATAAGATACACATCACTATTGAACGCACACATGTAAAGTAACTTTTTGGTTTCGCTGAAAATCCGCGTTTGTCATTCTATACTATACTACATTCTATGGCTCGTACACTCTCAGACACCTCTCGTTGCCAACATACCAGTGCGAAAGTAGAAATCGATCCTTTAATTTAGTTTAGCGATCTCAAGAAATACACCTCAATTTCCTCGTTTTTCCTTAAACTTCAAAGAATCTGAACTCCCGTTAGAAATAATATTTTCTCAAGTCCTGGCTATCTCCCGTCCATATAATAGGACAGGGAACGGAAGGGAATTTACCTTCGATAAAGCCGAGAAAATCTTTGATTTTCACCGAAGATCCGACGCCGTGTTTATTATTAATATTGGGTTTAACTTTTTGCGACGTTTTCTTTTTGCAGCGATTTCTTTGTATATTTGGAAGGTTTTATTTTCTATCTAGTGCTTACATGGGGCGTATTGCGATCCAACTTAATCCGTTCAATTCCGAGGCAGTTCAATTCCGACTCAGTGTAAACGAATATTATCAATGTAATCATTCAAAAATTCAAAAAAAATCAAATTCTTTATTTCAATTTAGGTCATGAAATGACACTTATGAACGTCAAAATATACAGTGAAAAAAATAAAAATAAATGTGCCCTGAAAGGGCCGAAACATGTCTCCTTATCTTTTATAATATTTTAATAATACTGCAATGGCATGAATATTATTATTTATATTGTTATATTATAGTAATATTATCAATATAATGCGAAATTGCAATAAGAATTGCTAATTTGACAGTAAATAAGAGCATTTTAACTGTCAAAACTGCATCGCAATATGCCTCCATGTCTTTTTTAAGTGTAAATACTTTGATTTTTTTATGACAACTCAAACGAAAAGAGGTCAATTATACTTATATTTTGATATTACGATCTTACGATTAATCACAAAGTAAACCGCCACAAAAGACTACGAAATTTGTTAAACGCACCTACTGTTGCCGTAAAAGAGATCTTAGATTTACATTCAAATCCACCTGCATAAATGACATTTCCCTTTGGAAATAATAGGTCATGTGATGTGACGTGAAATATCTGCTTTGCTCTTTTAATTGCTCACGCACTACACACGTCACGTACAAGGCTCAGAACCGTACTTGAGTACGACCAATTAAAAAATAATTCCATATAGACGACATTCAATAATTGCGGCATAATTATTCAATTCGTCGGGTATCTTTAGTCTTGATTTAAATGTAAGCCAGGTAAGGCAGGTGAATTATGTTTGCAACTATAGGTAAACCGCTTCATTGAGACTTCGCCTACGGGGTACAGGGGCGCGGGGGGAGACGATAGTGGGTAAGCCGTGCGGGCCGCGCGGAAACACCCCCTCGCGCCGCTCACTAACCGCGCTCTCGTCTCCCCCCACACCCCTTTGCCCCGCAGGCGAGGTCTCAATTTCGCGGTCTACCTATAACAATAATTTTCTTCTACAGGCATATTCCTCTCCCTCCTGATATTCCTGAGTGTAGCCGGCAACATCCTGGTCTGCATCGCAATCTACACTGACCGAGGGCTGAGAAGGATTGGCAACCTGTTCCTCGCTTCATTGGCTATAGCTGACATGCTGGTAGCGGCTGCTGTGATGACGTTTGCTGGAGTCAATGATTTGTTGGGGTGAGTTTGGATGGCAGAGTATATCATTTTAGGAGTGGATACATCATTATCATAATCAGCTACAGAACATTCACTGGTGAACATCTATGGGTGAAAATTCTTCTCCGACAGATTCAAACGGCAGCAGCTGTAAGCATTTTGGATCCAGCGCGATCCCAAAACGATAACTAATCATTCAACTATCTTCTTGGTGAAAAGAAACGATCCTAATTAGCATGTTTTAAAGAGATTTTTGCTTGTATATTACAACTAAGATAAAAAAATATCCTTTTCAAAATTACCTCAGATCGAATTAGTTGATGACGTCATCAATCATCTTTGATGAAGTCATAGCTATGATAATAATTAAAGATATCGTCGAGATCTCTGCCGGTGTATCACTATTTTAGAGCATCATGTCGTATTTGGAGAAACCTTATAACACTGCTTAAGAATTCGTGGGCCCTTTCATTTTAAATACTAGTCCATAATAGTCCTGCCCGCCTTCGCATCAACCATGCTAGTCCTCAGACCTAAGCCTCACAGTTTACAAAAGCCTTTAGCCAACCCAAGACCTACGAGAATCTTCCATTACTAATTAACCTTCCATTTCCAGATACTGGGTATTTGGCGAACAATTCTGCGACACATGGGTGGCGTGTGACGTCATGTGCTCAACGGCCTCCATACTCAATCTTTGTGCCATCTCGCTAGACAGATACATTCACATCAAGGACCCGCTGAGGTAAGACAATAGCCTTTGATCACACGAATTTCGCAGGTTAATTTCGAGAAAATATTTGCGACAGCTGTCTTGTGTAGTGGAATGAATGGTGGAAGGGTTGAATGCGTGTCATAGAACAGAGAAAAAAGGTTATAGGGTCAATACTTTGTGAATAGCCAAACTGGGTGGACGGCTACACTTAACTGCCTTAAATATTTACTAAACCACCGTTTGGCTGAAGACAACAAAGGCTTAAACATGTCATTTTTTTATTTTTATTGAAATGATGTACAAAACAGGTTACAAACAATATTTAAAATCAAAATGTTGAACATACTTAATTACAAGTTTACAACCCTTAGTGTGTACATACTTTTATAAATATTTAATCTCTAACCTTACTTACGTACTTACAAATAATAATGAACGCAACGAAAATGTGTTTGTAGATACTATGTTTCGTTTTCACTCTAATAGGTGAAGCTTTAAAAAAAATCTCCATCGGAGATATAGTATATTGGACCAATCTTAACGGAGATGTGCAAATCTAAACGAGGTAAAGGTTTTTATGGAAAATCTCACATGACGCGGGTAAAACCGCGGGGGGCTGCTAGTATAAAATAAAACAATAATATAATTCTTAATGCACTATCTCTAGACTATTGTCATGAATGCCATTGGTTTGATGGCAGGATGGATGGATGGAATTTTGATTTTCTAATCAGACGAAATGACGTTATATACAGCATTAAACATACACGGATGTGTTTATCAACATTCTTTAGTTTTCCTATCAATCCCTGGGCGTTAAATATTTCTAACCCTTTGAAAATGTTGACCTGTAATACCTACCTATTACTCACCAAGTATTAATAATTAGGGTTCAAGTTTTAGTAAAAAGATACATTAGATGCTAAGTAAAAAGAATGTTATGTTTTTAAAAATACCCTCCTTCTGGGTTCCGTCGCTGTGGTACTTATAGCAGAAAAGAGCGTGAAATCTAATTTTCAATATCTCAGAACAAAGTACAAGTTTAACTTTACTCTAATTTCTTAACTGAAAAGAGGTGAAATCTGTTCTGAACAGGTAAATTGAAAATTTCAAACTAGAGGTTTTGTTTTAATTGATTTACGCTCTGAGAAGCTTAATAGGTAAGTAAATTGGTACATAATAATATAACGAAGCCTATTAAGGTGTATTTAAAGAGAAATAGTTAGCGCTTTGCCATTTTGCTATAATACTGATAAGGCTATAATTTCAAAGTTATTAGTTAAGTTAGCCTATTAAGCATCCCACTGCTGGGCAAAGGCTTTACCTCAAGTATCTGCCGCCGTAAGCCGCCCATAGGGCTTCTGACAAGGCTTAACGACTAATACCAACCGATATTTGCCGGGACCAACTGCTTAAAGTGCCTTCCGAAGCACGGAGATGCTCGTGATATACGCCACTTATATGGTCGCGGAATGGTCCCACATCCAAACACGATCGCGCCGTAAGGTGCTTAACTTTGGTATCACTGCCAAAGCCCTGCCACCACTGCGCTACGAGCCTCACGTTTAAACCTTAAGTTTAAGTTATTAATTAAAATAATTGAATAACAGAGCAATAAACGCAAAATCTGGCAGACGAAGCCGCGTGAGACGGTTAGTTTCGTATAATCCGATCTACTGTCGCATCAGGTTTCGTTTTTAACAGGTAAACTTTGGAGTTTTGGTCAGGCAACAAATTGAAACGGAATGTCATTAGCCGTAAAGTAATTGGTCGGATTCAATTTAGTGTGCCGTCGTATCGCACTTGAATAAGTTTTTAATTCGCACCATACGGTCTACTTGATTGTTTTTTTTTACATGTAATGCCTGTAGGCTGGCAATTATAGTAAACTATCAATCCCAGCATCAAAAATCCAATGGTTCTTTGGAATAAAAACATGGTGAAAATAGTGATTTCAAATGTACAAAATTATGCTTTTCTATCCTTGTATAGGTACACTTATAACAAAGACAGACAGTGTTTAATAATTGAAATAAATGTCGAGATGGATACATAGATTATTTAATTTCCGCTATTAGATTAATTCTCCTGGCGCATTCCCTATTTGGGGTCGGCTCTCCTGATACTTGACTGCCACTTGTGGCGATTCTGGGTCATTACTGGAGTAACGCCCAGCGTCGTCATACTTATCCTTTGAAGTGGTACTAATTCTCTTCTCGACGCATAACATGACCATACCAGCGTAATAAATTTGATGCTTTAAAATTATATTTCTATGAATATTTTAGTATGGGTTTGCTCTTGACTCTGAAGTCAAGCGCAAACCCAATTGGCTTGGTCTGTAACTAGCCAATTGCGACTAAAATGTTCACTCTTACATTTATGTTTAGTTGAATTTATATGTACGGACGACAGCACGTCAAGCTAAACACTGCGGTATCTTATTCCGTTAGAATAAGGGCTATTTTTCAACAAAAATGTATAGTCTGATGTACTGTTGCTATACCACCATTCTAGTTGGTATTTTTTACAATTAATCGACTGTACGAAGCCCCGGTACATTTATTCGCCCTCTAACTATCAACTTTGTTTCAGATACGGTCGCTGGGTGACCAGACGTGTCGCCATCATCACCATCGCCATGATCTGGCTTCTAGCAGCTCTCGTCAGCTTTCTACCTATCTCGCTCGGTCTTCATAGGCCAGATGAGGAGGCACTAGCTACGCAAAGACCGCCCAGATACCCCACATGCGCCCTGGTTCTCACTCCAACGTATGCGGTTGTTTCAAGCTGTATATCGTTTATACTGCCGTGCATCGTCATGATTAGTATATACTGCAGGTTAGTTGTCATTTTGTGTAGTACTATTAATCCCTCATGTCGTTGCTTGCCCACAATCTTTTGTTTAGGCAGCCGGATTTGGCTGACAAAATCTGTAACTCCAACCTGCTATGAAAAATAAATGTGTCAAATTACCATTTTTAAGAAGAATTTTAATGCAATTAGTGCTGAGGGTACTCTAAAACTAAATATATTGCTACTGTAGGGTGCACGTGCTAAAATTATATAGAAGACGTCATTTCAAGTAGGTTCACTTTGAAAAAAAAAGTGATTAAAAGCTGACTATATTAACGAATAATCATTTTTTTACGATTTATTGCACGTTAATGGTTATTTCTAAAAAATATTTTTTGACTTTTGTAAATAACTAGGTATACATACAGATACTTAGGCCCGGTTGCGTGATCAATAGTTAACTCAACTAATAGTTAAAAGTCGTTACCAGTGGTTGAGTATTTTATAGAAAAAATACCTTAACCCAATGGTAGAAGTTCCCACCACCCAGTTCAAAAAAATATTAATATTCGACAAGCAAATAAAAATGGACTAAAACTGAATAAACTGATTGGCCCAACAGTTATCCCAGAGACTACCAATTAAATCACAAAAGATCAATTTGCAATCCCGTCGGATAATTCACTTACAATATCAAAGGAAGGCGTATCAAAGTGATTCGTTTTTACATGCCATTCATTTTGTATGAGTCAATTAGCTAAATGCGCTACAGCGGTTAAACTTCCATTTACTTAAGAAGTACCTACCTTGATCTTTATGCTTAAGTCCTTGACATTACGAGTACGTTAAGGCATTTATGAAAATTGCTTTATGCGTATACCACTCGCGATATATTGCTGAAATGGGCGATTATAATTTATTTAAGCGTACATTAAATTTAATAGAGATTTTATGTTGGTCATTGGATAGATAGGGTAATGTGAAAGCAAGAAAATAAGTAATATTAAATATATGAGAAAGAAATAAAGCAGAAAGATAACTTAAATGAAACTATAAGGTTACTAGTTAATATAGGTACTAAACTACGAATAAGTAAGCTCAAATGACAATGGGCAGGGCATAAGCGTGAAAAACTGAAATGAAAATCCCGGGGCAGAAAAGTTCTAGATTGGAGACCCTTCGACCAAATGACGTGCCGCGTAGGACGTCCACCACCAACAAGACGGACGACGAACTTGTAAAGATCGCAGGATCACACTTGTTACAGACCGCTTGCAACCTTTCGCTGTGGAAAACTTTGTAAGAGGCCTTCTCAGCAGCGGACGTCCTTTTGCTAATAATAATGAGGATTACACTGAAATATGGCTTTTTTCCAACTTTATGGTTAAAAGTGTTATTTTTTGATCCTACTACTATTATAAAGGCGAAAGTTTGTAAGTATGGATGTATGGATGTATGGATGTTTGTTACTCTTTCACGTAAAAACTACTGAATGGATTTGAATGAAACTTTACCACAATATAGCTTATACATCAGAATAACATATAGGCTACAATTTTTGAGGTTTCTAATGTGAGGTCGTAAAAAAAACACATTTTTTGCGCTACTAGACGGGACGAACCTGAAGTCCACGCGAACGAAGTCGCGGGCAAAAGGTAGTGTGGGTATAAATTTTTCCTCCTTTTTCAATATTAATATTTCACCGCCATGCCTCTTCTTTTCATACTGCATGCTTTTCCTCACCTGAAGGTTGTCATTGTCATTGGAAGAAATTGCTTCAAGCATTAAGACCGCCTAAATTGTACTACTAGCGAATATTTAAGATTCTTTCCAGTGTAATTATTTTGTTTATGGTGTGCAATAAAGTATTTTTATTATTATTATTATAACCTGTCGCACTTTGCTTCACTGTTTGGTTCTAGCAATCTCTCTTCACTACTAGCTAGACAACATCAAAGTTGGATTTAATACATTTTGGAGAAATACTACTTACTTAACTTAAAACCGAGTCTCGTGAAAATGCATTGCATTACGTGAGTGCAGAGAAAGTTGGGAGCAAACTGGATGTAAACGTATCCTGAAAATAGACATTTCAGTTTTCTGTGTACGGATGTTATGTGGAAATATACAAATGCTTTTCAGGACAAGTTACTTTATGTTATATCTTTAGTTATTCAAAGTTAAAGTCTCTAACTGAAAAGGAAGAACTTCTGAACCACTATTGCAAATATAGCTTCCAAAGTAAAGAACACAGATACAGCTACGGTTGAGTTCTATGCCGCCTAACCACTGTCAAACTATAATCGCTTGCACACACGACACACAGAAGACGACGCGAGGTGCAGTTTGACGATGACCTCAATAGTACCAGTTTTAACGATTTTTGAGGATCTACGATGGTATTTAATATTGTTTTTCCCTCTAGAAGCAATAAGAAATATTTAACTTCATTTATTGGGATTATCAATTCGATCAATATACAAACCGTATTTGCTGTATTTGTCCGATATTGATAAAACTCATGGAATTTTATTTGTGTCATTTGTATAATAAAAAAATCCCGAGTTCGATTCCCGGGTCGGGCCAAAAATTTTCTGTTTAGAAATTCTCAGGGTAGCTTGAGTTTGGAAGTTGGTGGTGTTTCACCCCCGTGCCTCGGCAAGCACGTAAAGCCGTTGGTCCTGCGCCTGATCTCTCTCCGGTCGTGTCAGATTGCTTTCCCATCGGGCTATGAGAGTAAAAGGAATAGAGAGTGCACCTGTGTTTGCGCACACACTTGTGCACTATAATATGTCCCGCGCAGTCGGTTAGTCGTTGTGACTGGGCACCAAAGTCGAAATCGGCTAGGGGGACTATTATATAAAATAAAAAATAACACATCGTATTTATACCGTTAACATACGTCAAGGTAAACACTGCGGTATCCTATGCAGTTGTAATAAGGGTTAGCCTGATGTGCTGACAACTATACCCGACTGTACATCTGTCCCTCACGGAAGTTGTTCGAACAATGGCGGCAGTCACACGAGAAACGAACTTTTATTAATAGTAGGAAAAGTTTCAATAAAACAGTGAACGGCTTTTACTGAAGTCAATATCGTAACTGTTCAGTTGGAGTTTTTATTGAAAAGGAAAAGCACCATCTGGTTTTCACTTGGGTCTTTTAGGTACTAGTTTGGAGAAGGAATAATATAGGCACGTTTCAATTTGTTCCCAAACATTTACACATGGACTCCAGAATGCATTATTATTTACAAATCAAGTACTTTCATAATAGGGCTGTTATAAGACTCGGCAAAGGCCATCCCATTGTTGGATAAAAGCCTCATCTCAATTATGAAGTGGAATGAGCCATACTCCACCACCACGCGGACAAAGTGCGGATTGGCGGAGGTATGTTTGCAAGGCAAGCGACCAACCTTCCAGTTTGATTTTATCAAGCCGCCTATTGGGCCTCTGACTAGATTTGACGAATACTATCAAACGATATAGCCTGGGATCGGCCTAACGTGCCTTACGTCACTTCTAGGGTCGAAATGGTCACTCATCCAAACACGACCGCGCCGTAGTTTGCTTAACTTCGGTATCACTGCCAAAGCTTTAATAACAGTTGTTTAGATTTAATAACAGGTTACTATTAGCGTATGGTATAAAATCATGTTGTGTATACTTTTCATGGGCTATGGTCCAGCTATGTATTTTAGTTCATAATTTTATATAAGTTAAGCATAGACCATATCCTGTTTGTATACCTAAGTAAAATAAAAAAAATAATAAAAAAAAGCGCTCTACCACTGCGTTAACTGCGCCCACTGCTCAGTTGATGCATCTTAAATCCTACTTACTATTATAAAGGCGAAAGTTTGTATGGATGTATGGATGTTTGTTACTCTTTCACGTAAAAACTACTGAATGGATTTGAATGAAACTTTACCACAATATAGCTTATACATCAGAATAACATATAGGCTACAATTTAGGGCTCTGCAGTGCTTAGTTACCGTATTTCTTACTTATTACTAGACTAGACGGGACGAACCTGAAGTCCACGCGAACGAAGTCGCGGGCAAAAGCTAGTTAAATAATATAAGCTGACTCAATGTTAGCACTGCAACAGTAAAATGTTTTGTAGACAATACAACAAAAACTTTGATTTCCTGAATCATCTCCATGAAATCTCCACTGAATGAGTCTGAATTCACTGAATAGTAGTACATCAGTCTTCCCTTATACGCGCAGTACGTACCTCAATTGAAAACTAGAACAGGCATCAAATGGTTTCCAAACGCTTTTCAAATCGAGTCTTTTTGTTCCAAGCCTTGGCTTGAAACCCTTTGAACCACGATAATTGCTTGTCGTCAACGATTCAACGGCAGTCATATAAGTATTAGAGCAGCGAATACGTCGTAAAAGTGGTAATGTCAGTTCTCTAGTCATTATTCGAGCCATAAAATCATAGATTAGATTTTAAAGTGCATTTCTGTATGGGTATAAGTTGTTTCATTCATAGATATACTTTAACTATTGAATCAATTTCAAAAATAGAAAATTTAAAAAAATTACACACTAGCTAAAAACGTGTCAAAATTATGAAAGTACTTGCACAGATTAATGAAAGTACACACAATTATGAAAGTACTTACAGCGTTGTAAGGATTTCGCGTCGTTTTATGTTTGAAGTGACGCCCTTTTTTGGATCATTTATCCAAGCGACTTTCGTTTTACAACCTATTGCTTATAGTTAAAGGGTCCCAATATTGTGAATTAAGACCAATCATTATTGGTAATTAATTACCAATAGCTTTGTTCTTATCTCGACTTAGTTTAACGTGATCTATCGGCCCTTTCACAGTATTTGGCAGGTGTGAATACTGTTCCGGTTACAATGCTTTTAGGCGTATTGCCAACCTCTATTACTTTGGCACGAACTCGGTGTATTCGGCTGAATAATTGCTATGTCAGTGTGAACACACTTTAAAGGTTTGGGCCGACTACACGGTACCATACCATGACGCTGGTAGGAGCGTACGTCGCGATGCAGAAGCTTGACATTGTCAAATTACTGTATATTGGCGATATAACGCGTGCATCGATACTAACGCGCGTTAGCATCGATGAAGTCACGATTCTGCATCGATAGACTTCATCGATGCCAAATTAAATCTTTTCATTGCGTGAGTCGTGATGCTGTCGCGCTTTTTCAAAACGCGCGTTATTATCGATGCAAAAAGTCGCTGGGTATAAGGGGTCTTAGGAGATTTCAACATTAAGGACATCAAAAATACTGTCATAACGAAAAAAAAACAATATACTTAGGTATCAATTCTTTCTTCAACAGGCTCTACTGCTATGCCCAGAAGCACGTGAAATCAATCCGGGCGGTCACCCGGACGGTTCAAATGCCGGACAACCGGACGAAATCCGTCCGGACGCGAGTGCACACACACGTGCACTCGTCGCCGTACCACGTGTCAGACCACAAGGCCGCCGTCACCGTGGGCATTATCATGGGCGTGTTCCTGCTGTGCTGGGTGCCGTTCTTTTCCGTCAACATTGTGGCCGCATTCTGCAAGACTTGCATACCAGGTAACTATAATATTAAAGTAATACACAAATTCGTTCTAAAGGTAGACCGCGAAATGGAGACTCCGCCTGCGGGGCAAAAGGGAGCGGGGGGAGACGAGAGCGCGGTTAGTGAGCGGTGCGGGTGGGTGTTTCCGCGCCACCCGCGCCCCTTGTGTGACCCGCTATCGCCTCCCCCCGCGCCCCTGTGCCCCATAGGCGAAGTCTCAATGAAGCGGTTTACCTATAGTGCCTTGGATTCGCTATTAGACTAAATGCAAGAACTGTCCTTATTTTTAACGGTTCAAATACCGGACGGTCTAAATGCTAGCTATAGGTAAACCGCTTCATTGAGACTTCGCCTGCGGGGTACAGGGGTGCGGGCGGAAAGACGAGAGCGGGGAATGTAAGGGGTGCGGGCGGCGGTGATACACAAGAGACGAAATTTGCCGTGACAGTTCTTAAGATATGTGACGTCAGTGGTCACAATAGTGGTCGTCAGTGTCGACACTTTATTAACATTACATAACAATTGGAAAAAAATATTCGATTCAATACAATTACACCAATAAGAGTGAATTAATTCTAAATATTACTATCCAAAATCGTGGATTTTGATCAATAAATAAAATGGAATTTTAAAATAAGATAGATTTTTTGGCAAAGGAGACGTTCGTATCTTGCCCCAGAGTCGTTTTATGTTTGAGTAAAGAAAAGCATTAAGAGACTTGACTATATCATTTTGCAAAAAATATATTGAATTTTTAATACAAAATTGTTAATTTACTTTGCTTTTATCTAGCGGCATATAAATCCACAAAATAAATAAGACAACGATTGAATACAATTTCCTGTCCCCAACAATGGTTGTGTTTGGCAGAAAATAGCGGTTTCGAGCACTTATAAGCAAACTGACGACGTGTCTTAGAACTGGCAGTTAGTTAAATAAGTAAGCGCTCGCAATCGATATTTTAAGAAGGAAGATGACGTTTGCCTCCCATAGGTACTAACCTTTAAACCTACCAACCTCTTCCTAAAACTTGAAAAAAAAAACTGTGACAAGGAACTTCTTATCGTTGGCTATTGTTTGCGTCTTCGTAATTTTCACGCGTTACGCACCCTAGCGGGGCAGTTTTCTATGTTTTAGTTTTGGTGGCCTAGATTGCGGGTTTTCGACACAGATGGCGCTATGATCTAGAAAGACCTGTCCAAGAGATTGACCCCACACATTTTATTTCGTTTTATGTGAAAATCCCGCTATTTACGGCTTATATTACTTTATATTATTTTAAAACGCGAAGAAAGGAACCCATAAAATTAGTTTTGGTCGTGACGCATGGATTTTTACTTTTGGGGCAAGCAATGTATGGCGGGTCGTCCGTGTCCTTTAAAACTTCAAATAACATTCCCTGGTTACTTTGGCGACTGTTTTGTTTGAGTGTATTATCCAGTTCATATTCATATCTAGTTCATATTCCACTGAGTTTAGATCTATATTTTATATTTAGAGCATTTATTTAAACACTGTTATTTAACAGTGTTCAAACGGTGGACTTAATGCTAGAATGATGTAAAATAGAATTAAAAAAAAAACACGACAAAAATACAGTAATATAGATTTTGTGTCCGAATATACTGCGACTCATCTTCAGACTTCAGTCAGACAGTATTCTCTTGTGTACTTCTGTCAAAGCGTCCGCAACAGTCAACAGATGCTATCGCTACCTGTGTAGCGAGCGTACTGAATTTTGAAAAGAATGTGCCTGCCGCCCGCACCTCTCACAAGCCCCACTCTCGCCTCCCCCCGCGCCCCTGTACCCCGCAGGCGAGGTCTCAATTTCGCGGTTTACCTATAGTTCAAGAATCAAACGGTTTCATGCTAGAGTCCGGTCGAGTTATAAAGTTTCAAAAGACGTATTGAAAAAGATGGACTGTCTATATGTCGGACGGTCTTAATGCTAGATGGACTAAGTCCGCTATATCAAAATGCCATACTGCCAAAAGCTAGGCATTCCAAGTGCGCCCGGAGGCGAGTGCACACACACGTGCCCTCGTCCCCGTACCACGAGTCGGACGGACCACAAGGCCGCCGTCACCATGGGCATTATCATTATCTGTGCTGGGTGCCGTTCTTTTCCGTCAATATTGTGGCCGCGTTCTGCAAGACTTGCATACCAGGTACCTGTAATATTTTACGAGTATTGTGTGTAGTGTGTGTAGTGTGTGTATTGGTCTTATTGAGCTAAATGCCTGACAATATTGGCCTACGCACCGACGTTCTAATGACAAGGGCCTTGGAATTTGAATTTGGGGCATGGTTTACTTGGTTTTTATTTTTCTACGAAATGATCTTTAAAAATCGATAAGTCTCATAAATATAAATCGAAAATATGCTTTGGCAAATATTCTTCAAGTTTCAAGTTTGTGGATTATAAGCCGCTACAAACGAAAATTCAAGCTTACTTAGCAGCCTTTTTATGGCTAAACTGACGGTTGAGGAGATGTGTCATAGGATGCAAGGAATAGATTTTTAAGATTTTATTGAAGGCCGCTACTGTCGAGCAAAATTAAAATGGTGGGCAGAAAAGTAAGCCAAAAGTTCCATACGCTTTTTCGAATACTGGCAGTAGTTGATAGTCCTGTATCAAGTATTGTATCATTTTAACCCTTCTAAAAGGGCTTACGTGCAATTTGAGGTAGAACTATGATGACTGCCTATCCCAATCACATACATTTTGACGAAGTCAAACTTCCTTCTCATTTTGAAGTCGTTACTTTGTCTTTGTCCCAAGTTTTGTAAAACAATTTTTTTACGTTCCTCACCTAAAAAGTCTCAACTTACACTTTTGCTCCTCCTATATTGTTAAGATTGATTGGTGTCGAAAGCCACCTCATCGATCAAACGCGTCCAAATATAGCTTTTGCAAAACAACAAGAATCAATGAACAGAAGTTTCCTTATCCGATAGGATACCTTATACCTGATTATGAAACTTCTCTTTTGTTTCGAGAATAGTTCGAGTGCCGAGGAATATGGTACAATGTACTTATACAGTGTTTATTACAACTAGAAACTATGTACAAACGAACTTTGTTATTACTGTTTATTTATAAGCTATTTTATTCCTCTGTAACCATAGGTATTTGTATCATTTAATATCTCTTTCCCACTGCTATATAAGTAGTCAGTACTCCTAAAGGTCCGAAAGCGCCATCTCTTAATGATAAAAAAAAATAATGACAAGAAAACAGCTCATTGGCAAAATACACTGTCCAATCACATGCATATTTTGTGGTCCAATTCCATATTTCAATTCCACCTATCTACGTAATTTTAATTTAATTAAAACATATTCAAACGAATACAGGAAACCGCCAAAACCATGTTACTACTCGTGAAACCAAATCCGCATGTATTTCGTAAAAATATTGCATGAAAACTTTGATTGGCATAATTGTATTTTGTGGGAAACCGTTGAAATTTTTTTTTGTGTTCTCACTGCGTGTCGGAACTTAGTGCAAAGGGCTTGGAGCCATTCAAATATTTACCCGGTTCCGATTTAAAATACTTGCAGAATAGATAGCAGTAGGTACTTGGACGATGAAGTGGATGCGAACAGCGATTTTTTGTCGTCCCACATAGCGGTCTGAGAGATCACGCGTAGTAGTACATACTTGGCTACTCACCAAGGAGTCCCATATAACCTGCCACGTACCTATGTATAAAGCAATTCCTCCGCGAAAAAGATGCTTTATTATGATTTTCAATAAATAATACTTGTCAATTTTGATTTATCATCAAAGCCAATTTTTTAAGCGGCGATTTTATCTCATTTCCTTATCGATATAATATACCTCATGTAATACCACGAGTCCTAAGTGTGAAAGTCAAACGAACTTTTTACTCTGTTCATTGATTACTTCGAATAACGTTTTAAGTGGTCTAACGAATTGGCATTGAGAGTTCATGTTAGTGTTGTTCACATATCGATAGTTTTACTTTCGATTCGCGCTCATTGAGCATGTATCTGTTACCACCACTAGTGATTTTTACCAAAATAAAGCTGAACAATAGTGATTAAGAAGTATTTAGAATAAAGGTGTGTCATAATAATAAAATCTTAACGTATGTTTTACTGTGGTGATGGATCTCTTAAACAATAATACTGGTATTGTATGGAAATATTGTTATAGGCATGACTATTGTCGTGTCACGTTTTAGAAGTCATTAATGTTTATTAGTGCTTAGTCTTCTTTAAGGAAAATTACTGTCAGTATTTCTTAATAACGTTTGGTACATGAAAGCATCAATTATATGTTTGTTGCTACGCGGAAATTTGTTGATGATGATGTAAAATAGATTGGAGACCCTTCGACCAAAGGCGCAGCGTAGGACGTCCACCGACAAGATGGACAGAAGACCTTGTAAAGATCGCAGGATCGCACTGGATGCAGACCGCTCACAACCAGTCGTTGTGAAAAGCCATGGGGGAGGCCTATGTTCAGCAGTGGACGGACGGTGTTCCTTCGGCTGATAATGAATGAATGAATGAATGAATGATGTAAATGTTGAATTAAAATACACGCATAGTTCGCATCACTACACAAATTTCCACTAAAAATACGTTTAACTAGACGTTAACTCAATATCAACAACAATCGAAAGATAATTACTCGTTTTAATCTAAGTTTTCGATAGACCCGAACATCTTTGAAATCTATCAAACTAAGAGCAATTATAGTTTGATGATTTTATCTTCGACCTTTGTAACGCAACAACTCAATTTAATCTTTTATTTTAGCATAGGTAGATATTTAAAATATTTTAAGACAAAGGTTTTTATAGGTTTTTGTTCTTCAGTTCAATTAAGTATAATTAGATTGGCAAACCATTTTGCAAGAGCACCACACTGTTTTTTTTTTCTCTTAACAAATTATTTGTATATTTTGACATTCATATTCATAGTTTTCATAGCATACTAAGCTCTAGTAGGTCTATTATATCAAATTAAGCTAAAAATAGACAAAATATATCTATTTATTAAACCATCTAATCCCCATTAGTTTTTTATTTTCTATCCATACAGAATTCGGCAGATCCAAAAAAGCTGTGGCGAGATCAGAAAGAATCCAATAACTAGGGTAATTCCTATCACAGCTCAAATATAAAAGTCAAACCTTAGGGTATTAATGTAACTTAAAAACAACCGCAAAAGTGCTTACAAGTCAAATGACGGACGCCTTGTCATGGGCGTTTTAGAAGAGATTATTTTTTCAGCGTTTGCAATGTTATTGAATGCCTAGTTCAGAGCTTAATTGTCTAACAGCCTGTTTCACACTGTCTTAATAAGTTTTTTTTTTTTTTTTTTTTTTTTTTAATTCATATTATTTTAAAGAGGGTTTTTTCTAATAGAAAATGACACCCTCATTGTTACCACAAAAAAAAGTTAAATTACATTTCGTCGTCTCATTCCAGTTTTCACAAGTGTATATAGCTTTTTTGCTTCCTCTGAAAGAGGTTTTGATAAAACACTGTTACAAATACCAATTTCGGATGTGAATGATACCAATTGAAAGAAACTAAGTCTATCAGCCTCGTTTCGGACACATTCCATTATAACATGGTACACATCTTCTATAATATTGCATTCGCCACACAAAGGCGACGGTGTTTTTTTCATGAGGTATCCAAAGCTATTTAGTGGTATATGTCCGGAACGAAGTCTGAGGGCCATGACTATGTCATCTCTGCTCATACCTGTGCCATCGAACCAAGGAGACCTGCAAAGAGATGGTTGGATGGTTTTGTACCAAATACCTTTAGTTAACGACCGTTCGTCAAAATATTCTCTCCATTGATCTGTGCATCGCTGTTTTACATAACATATTAAATCCGAACAAGTAGGCAAAAAATGTACCTTGAATCCCTCGTAAGATGCTCTTTTAGCTTGTGTGTCAGCTATTTCATTTCCGATGATACCGGTATGAGCAGGAACCCACTGTAGTATAACATTTTTGTTTTCGCTGTGCAAAGATAAAATGGACTTCAGAATCAAATAGGCTATCGGTGTTCCTCGAAAATTCGAGGTACACCGAGCCAAGTGTTGCAGAGAGCTCTTTGAATCTGTCAGAATGACAAAACTATGATATTTTATGGATGCTATATATGAGAGTGCTTCTAAAATAGCTATAAGTTCAGCATACATTATGGATATTCTGGAGTCCATTCTAAACTTGCAACTAATATTAAGTTGGGGGTCATAAAAAGCCGCGCCAATGCCACTAGGACCTTTCGAACCATCTGTAAATAATCTGTAGAATGACGAGTAGTTTTTATCAAGGTCTTCATTACAAATCTTTAGAAGCTCATTTTTATTGAAATTATCTTTGCTTGTAATTACTTGTCCGAGGTCCCAGCGGATACAGTTAAGAAGGTCCATATTGCTGGTCCATGTATTGAGAGAATACATACCAAGCTGCTTACTACGATGTATAGGTACTTCATTTAAATAACTATGAACAAGAATAAGTAGTGGTAATTTTTTCCGTTCCCAGTAGCGTATGTGTGACGGTTGTTGAAGATTATTCAAAAGATCTATAAGTTCATTGCTCAGAAAAGACTTACATTTTAACCAGTACTTTGCAGCGAGGTAGTGTCGTCTAACAAACAGTGGTGGTAAGCACAGTTCGTTTTCCATAACATGTATGGGTGTAGATTTGATAAATCCTCCAATCAATCGTAAGCATTGGTTCTGTAAAAGATCAACCTTTTTTAAGAGTGTCTTGCAACTGGTGTCATATAGAAAACTTCCATAGTCTATCCTGCTCCGTATCAATGCTAAATAAAGGCGTCTCAATTGGGTAGGATGTATACCCCAGTTGGGTCCTCTTAAAATCTTTAGGATGTTCAATAACCGCAAAATCTTCTCTTTCATTTCATTTAAATGTTTTGACCATCTTAATGAACGATCAAACCATACGCCTAAATATTTTACAGAATCTACATTTTCTAAACAGTTTTGTTGAATTTTAATTTGGACCGACTCTCTTCTGAAACCTTTTTGAAATATGCATACTTTAGTCTTACTTACTGAAATCTCCAGGCCAATCTCCGACATAACATCAACAAATTTGTTAAGTGCTTGTTGTAGATTTTCAGTGCCGACAGGTAGTATGGAACAAGTGTCGTAAATAACGAAGTCATCAGCATATTGTGAGATGTACACATTGTCTATAAAAGTGCAAACTTTCCTTGTTGCAATATTAAATAAGAGTGGTGATAACGGATCGCCTTGTGCTAAGCCTAGACATGTGTTTCTAGTAACCACAGTGTTATTGACTCGAATCTTAAGAATTCTTTGTTTAAGGAAGTTCCATAGATACAAACATATTTTAGCTCCAGCGCCAATATCGTCCAATATCGAAAGTAAAGCGGATATATCGACATTGTTATAGGCATTACTTATATCAACAAAACACGCTATTGTGGATTTATTTTCTGAAAAACCATTTAAAATTCTATATGTTAAAACGCTGAGATTGTCGTAACAAGAGAAGCCTTTTCTGAAACCTGTAGTATGTACTGATAGTAAGTTATTTCTCTCACAATAATAGTCCAATCTCTTATTCAGTATGTTATGGAAAATTTTACAAAGGCATGACAACATGGATATCGGGCGCAGAGATGAAATACTTGACTGTTCTCTTCCAGGTTTGGGTATTGGTACAATGATGACTTCTCGCCATTGAGTAGGGATATAGCCAGCTTCAAAAAATGCATTGAATAAAAGTGCTAGATAGCGTTTAGCATTCTTAGGTAGATGTTTGATCATAAGATAGCTTATTTCATCAGAACCCGGAGACGTGTTTTTAACTGGAATGCAGTTTTCCACCTCAGATATTGTTATTGGAGTCTCCAGTTGAGAATTTTGAGAAGAAAAGTTGGGGCACGCTGTAAGAGCATAATCAGGAGCCAAACTATGTAACAATTCGTTTGCTTGGTTTTCATCCACATGTTGATAATTTTGGGGGGCATTGTAACCTTTAATCCATTTCATTTTGTTCCAGAGGTCTTTAGTGCTTGTTGTCTGGTCTACAGAAGAGCAGAAATTCTGAAAACTGTTAATTTTAGCGTTACGAATCAATTTTTGTGCCGAACTGACTTTATTTTTATACACATCAAAGTTATATGGAGTCGGATTCCGACGAAAACGTAAAAGAGCTAAACGACGTTCAGCCACTGCTTTGGAAAGAGTTGGAGTCCAGTAAGGTTTCGGAGAAAATGTATTTGTAGGATTTAAATTCATACTTGTAAAAGGAATACTAATTTCAGCCGCAATGTTTATGTAATCAACGAATATATTATAAGATTTTTGAAGATCATTTAGGATTTGGTAGTTATCAAAAAGTTTTTCATTAATTTCTTTGTATAGTAAAAAGTCTGCCTTTTTGAAGTTTCTTTTTCTGCAAGCTGGAAATCTTGTTAAAAAATTAGGAATAGAAAGTTTTATCATTTTATGATCGCTTCCCAGCATTTCATTCAAGAGTCTGTATTCAAACATCAATGCTATATCGGAACTGGCCATAGAGATATCAGGAGAGTATTGTTGTAGAATACCATCTACGAGTTTTATTCTTGTGGGACTGCGATTATTAAGCACAACAAAATTACTCTCTACTAATGCGTCATATATCTGATTTCCTCTTTGATCGGTTTTGAGAGACCAAATTGAGTGGTGACCATTAAAATCGCCTAAAATCACAGTCTTTTTGTTACCAATAGATAAAATATGGTCCCAATCATTAACACAAGTACGTACTGTAGAAGGGCAGTACACTGCTATGACATTTTCAATGTTGTTACAGTTAAATATTCTAGTGTGAACAATTTGTATTTCTGTATTGGGATGGATAACCCTTACCGACTGAGCTTGGATGGACCTATGCATTAGAATCGCCACACCACCATAGGAATCGTCGCGATCTTGACGATAAATATTGTAGTCTCTTACCTTGAATCGACTTTCAGGCTCTAACCAGGTTTCACACACGGCAGCAATATGGACCCTCTCTTGAATTAGAATATTCTCGAAACAATTCGTTTTTGGGCGTAAACTTTGACTGTTCCACAACAGAACGTTAAAATTACCAGTTATCTTATTATCGACCATTAACATATTCTAAAATTAGTTTCAAAATTGGCCACTCAGCAATATTTTCTACCGTTATTAAAATTAGCCATTCTATACAGCACTTAATCATACTCTTAACTTTTTCTTTAAACGGGTCACTGTTCATGAACACGATTTCCTTTAGTCTCGTAAGTAGTTCCCCAAAGGTCACGTCTTTCTTCGTTTGAGGTCCTGGTTGCACAGAGTGAAGAATGTCCCCGCTGTACGGTGGGTCCTCGGTTTGTGTGTGTGGCTCCAATGGGTTAGATTTGCATGTGGTACTCATTTTCAGTTTTGTAGTTTCTGGTTTCTTCTTCTTCGTAGTTTCTTGGCTTTTCTTACAGAACTTGTCAGCGTGAACATCGCCCTGGGTTTTTATTACGGAGGCATAAGTGGGAGTTGTAGAGGGTTGCTTGTTTATCTCTTTGGGCTCTACATCGAGAAGTGAGAACATGTTAGAGTACGAAGACGCACCTCTAGAATCACGTTGCGATGGTTCCGGGAATTGATATTCTTTTGAGATTTCAGCATCGGGCGATTTGGATACATACATTGATCGCGCTTGCCTGTAGGTACAGTTAAACTCTGACATAATTTCGCGTAGTCTTTTTTCTTTCAGGAACTGAGGACATGCCGATTTGTTCAGAGCCATATGGTCACCTTCACAGTTAACACACACGTACACTTGTGTGTCGCAATTTTCATGTTTGCCGCCACATTTAGGGCAGGTTGGTCTTTTTGACGGGCATCTTGATCGAGTATGCCCTAACTTCCAGCACCTGGAGCATTGGGAAACTGGGAACACAAAAGGTTCTACCTTGATACGCAAATCATCTACAATTACGTAAGTCGGTAAGAATGATCCTTTAAAAGCCAGTCTAACGGTCTCACTCGGTGTCCATTCTCCATTAGGTCCTCGACGTTTTAATCGAGACACTGATGTCAAAAGCGCACGACTGTCGCACTTAATACTACTCTTTATTTCATCGTCACTTAGATCTAAATCCACGTCTTTGATAGTGCCGTAGGAGTAGGTTACTTGTTGGGCTTTCTGGATCATCCATCCCTTGTCAGTCAATTGTGTACTAGTGACCAATTTTTCCATGCTTAATTCGTTTTCAAAATCCACCCTAATTTTATAGGGGTTTATGTATTTGATTTTAGTAATATGTAAAATTTGTAATTCTTTAAATACTTTCGCTAGTGCAAATTGTTTCGGTAATTTTTCTTTACTTGTTATATAGACTTCATATTTTTCAATATTTTTTGTTTTCTTTCCTTTCTTTACTAATTCCCACTCTTCTTCATCCTTATCCTCTCTGAATCTTTTTACTGGTCTTTCAGGTATATTTTCTGTATTTCCCTCCGTTAAATTTGTATATTCTCGCATATTACTGAAGGTCTCTTCCATTTCCTTTACGCACGCATTCAAATAGACACTCGGACTCGGTGTTCTTAGTTCGCCAGATGTTGATGGCTCGAAGTTTACTGTATCGTTCATGTTATTATCAGCCATTCTGAAGTAAACAAGTTACTACAAAAACCTCTCAGGTACGGCGCTTACGCATCGCGCTGCGTCGAAGACAAAAGGGCCCGATAAGCGGCCAGCTGTTGCCAGCCGCCCGCAACGGTTAGATGCCTACTTTGCGCGATCCCGGTTGCAATAAATATATTATTACGAACAACACACGACTGCCTCGCACGAATACCGCGACGAGAATCGTCTTAATAAGTTCTTTGGTTAGCTTTATCAGCCAGATACTTATATAAAATGTCTGTAAAATGTATGTGCAGTAATTGACAAATCATGCTTACTTGTCGATGAAGCAGGCCCTTAATGCCATTAATTTAACTGCTATTATGTTAGAGACAAATAAAAAAATTGCCTATCAATTAGGAAGAATAAATTGACTCATAGAGAAGGGAATAAGGTGTTCAATTACTAACTGTTTTGTATTTTAAGTAAGATCATCATCATTGCATAAAGTGTAAATATTAGTTTTTTTGTATTTTAAGCTTGGGATATTTTATATTACAATCCTAGTAGATTCAAAACGAACAAAAGATAATTTAAAGGAGTATTTTTGGACGATCGTTTTTCGTTGATTTAAGCGATACGAAAGCCAAACGAAATAAACAAAAATGTCAACAATCTAATAAGATGAACCAATAGTTTTACATTGCAATATGGAGCAGCGCTTTCCAATACAAACATTGCTTCTGATACTCATAGATTGAAATCAACAAACTTGATACAAACGCTTTGCTTTTTGAAGCGAAAAATTTACTCGCGGTTATTGCAAATAATAAATAAATGTGACGTTAATGTTACAGTATGACATGTTTTGTTCCATTGCCAAGGTTCAGGCTAAAATTAATTGGGTAATAAAAATAATCCATGCATTTGACTCGGTTACATTAAAAAGCCAAAATGAGTAAAACAAAATCTGAAACCTATGTAAAATTATGTTATTGAAATGTTTTATTGTTATTACAAAACACTGTAAAGACTTTATTTTTTCCTAAAAATAGGAAAGAAAATATTTTGTGTGTCCAAACGCCGCATGCCAGCCGTCCGAATAACTTTCTCGTGATTTGATAGGAAAAGTAAATATTGGTATTACTTGTTTTATCAGCGATCACGATCACATTCCCGTCCAACTATCCAAATATTTGTTTTGTTAGAATTCTCTATAGATTTCAATTTTGTTTCAGATCTGGCTTTCAAGATCCTGACCTGGCTCGGCTACTCCAACTCAGCTTTCAACCCGATTATCTACTCCATTTTCAACACTGAATTCAGGGAAGCTTTCAAAAAGATCCTAACCTCAAGGTATCCTCCTTGCTGCGGCTACCAGACCGTGAGGGCCAATACTCCAACTAGAAACGACAACTTCGTCACCGATTATGGAACGAAAACCCTCGTTGTTCGTCGAAGCGGGTCGCTGGGACTTTCTGGTGTAGACCCAACCCCTCGGTCTTCAGCTGAATCGGTGAGACCTCTAAGAGAATACCACATATGACAAGAAGATGGCACCAGCAATGTGGTTTTTAACAAAAGTGATGTGGTCTGATTGCTGAAAGACTAATACGCGTTAAAGATGATCATTGTTTCTGTGATGAAACAGGATTCGTTTACTCAAGTGTGTACAAAGTGTAACGGTAAGTACTTATTAGAAAACATATCTTTTACGTCTTGTATCAGAGTCAATATCGATGTCGAGATCACGAATTCTGTTTTTGTAAATTATCAATATCATGAAAACTCGTAGATTAACATAAAAATATATCTTCAATTCTGTAAAAATTTCTACATATCGATATAAAAATAAATTATAATATCATAAATCTAGTCATATCTATCCCATTTGATTCACATTTGAAATTCCTGTGATACTTTTGTAAATAATTAAGTCTATCATGTAAATATACGATATAAACTATGTATTATAATCTAAATATCATGCTTACCTATCCTATAATATTGTTGTACTTTTTTCCATATCATCACCAAAAGATTTTAAAAGTAAAGCCAAAGTATTATTAAAATATTTGTTGAATAAGATTACGTTGATGTTTTTATTTCAATGTATCTAAAAAGGTTGATTAATTTGTTATTTTTTACATTTCTTACCTTATTTATTTGAATGATTTGAGTACAAATTATGCAATGCTAGTCAATTTATTGTTAAATTATTGAAATCAATTTTATTGAGACAAGATTTTATTAACACTGTTATAACGAAAAATATAAATATTTTATAGTAGTGAGGTAATTTGAATGTGTTGTGTAGATGTCTGTTTAGAAACCCAAAACCTCTGAGCACTTGTGGATCTGTCTTTCAATGTTTCATTCTAACAAGACGTAGGCTTTGTTGCTTGTCGTTTTATGTAAATAAGTACAAATTCCAATGTTCGGTTGTTTGTGTGTATTTTGTGGCTGCTGACAGCTACTTGAAATGTAAGTCTAATTCAACTAACAATGCACTTTTCTTTGACTGTGAAATGACTTTTAAAGGTTATGCATGTGTTTATATGCTTAGGAAAATCCTTAAATGTTTACAAGCAAGCTTGTGAACACAAGTCTAGATTCACGAGAACGAAGGGCCGTGATCAGTACTTATGAGGAATGAAACATGAAACTTTAGCTTTTTTAAAAGGGCAGAACGTTACACCCGGCTGACATTGATCCTTCAAAGTTTGACACAAAATTAAAGATGTTTTTCATCTCTTTTCGAATAACTTAAGCTTTACCTCTTAGGTGTCATCTACAACATTGCACAAATACTAAGGCTGGGGTTTTATCTCACGACTTTACGGATGAATACATAAGTTTTCATACCTA
This sequence comes from Pyrausta aurata, assembly GCA_963584085.1. Taxonomy (NCBI): domain Eukaryota; kingdom Metazoa; phylum Arthropoda; class Insecta; order Lepidoptera; family Crambidae; genus Pyrausta; species Pyrausta aurata. Next base: position 5,698,741 of record OY757275.1, on the reverse strand, counting down.
AATTCGACCCTTAGTACTTATATCACCAGCTGAGTATTCCCCCTCAATTCCACACATCGAATCTCTCTCAAATTGTCAATGTTGATGAACTATCATATCGTATGCATGTTTTCTCGCAAACTCGGCATATAAATCGATATTATACGAACGGGCCTATACGTATGACTATCGAATCGTGTTTAAATAGCTCATCGGGTCGAGATGGAATTCGCGTGTACGCCGGCGAACACAGCCTGGGCAGATCAGTACAAGATTTCTGACGAAAAACTGATAATGTGTCCTGTTATTCAAATAAGTGCGTGTCATATAACAGTAAAATTAATAGCAAAGAAGAATTCCAATTCTCATGCAACGCATTACATAAAACGCAATGTTCCTATAATTTTCAAGCGTAGCAGCAGCAAAGTACACATAAAGGTTATTTGTTACCTATCACATGTAGACTTGAAAACATGCTTAAGCTTAAAAACTGCGCAAAAAAATATAGGGCATATTTTCAAGTTTGAATCGAGTACCCAGTCCAAACGACAACTTTGTAAGAAACAGCCATTAATGTTATGAACATTTGACGTGACAGATCTAAACACGAATTAAAGATATTAGTATAAGAAACTCACAGCTTGACATTTCGGCTGTATTGCAACAGCCGTGGTCACGAGCCGACTGGTTCATTGTGATGCAATGCAAAATTTAAGAATCGTTTACAGTATATTATTATTGATATGTTTGTTTAACTTTCGCTATGTCCACGTGTTCCCTTAAACCCAGGATTGGCGGATACAGGGGTAATCCTCAATTATACAGAACGCCGGTTTGAGCGATGGGGTTCAAACTGCGAACACGATTTATTGCGAGACTATGATTTATTGTGACGATAATCGATACATTATGCTAATCTGTGAATTGGATGCGGTGACGCGATTTTGGAGTCGGGTATGCGATTCCATATTCAGTATAGGTTTCAATAAATTAGCAGCCTACAGTTATTTGTTGTTCGTGTCGCGTTATTATTGACTAGCAGACCTCCGCGACGGCGTCCGCGCCTTTTGAATTTGCCCTCCCGTCACATTTAATGGTTTATACATTAAATTCTAAAGTTAATATTTATAGTGAATATTTTACGTCTTGTTAGAAATGGTTTACAACCCTAAACTTTCCCTCACTGATATATTTAGAGCACAGTGTTATCAATGAAATGAAAATATACATTTCATAATGGGGAAAAGCGCTAATCTTTATTAGTTATATGTATTTATTATACATAAGTAGTGAGATATAACAGTATTAGATATTATCATAGGACATATCAAGAATCATTCCGAGTGAATCTATTATTATTGCTTAAATGTAATTATAATTGTAAATATAATGTATTAAATCCATGTTCTCAGTATTTAAACCAAATTATTGTGTAAGAATTCTAGCATCAATAAAATTAATTGAAAGATTGTATAAATATTATTTATTTCGATAAACATAAAAGCAATTATTTTATGAAGCAATACGTTTTCAATATTTTTTTTATATATTTAATCAAAAAATTGAAAATACAATAAGGTTTTCTTAAAAATAAACAGAAAATCAGATTTTCCTGTTTCATATAAATAAATATTAAAATTTGTTAAGAATTAAAAGTACATTATCATTAATATGAAACAACTTTGTAATGTATACAAAAATACTTATAGTGTGTACAACATGTAAATAATAAATATTAATTAGTGGGTAGTAGTAAATGTTCTATAAATTCATGGCTTCAGTCCGAATACGTCTTATTTAGGGAAATAATACAGGTATTCCATTTTAGAAATAATAATAATACCATATCAACAAAATATCGAAACCAAATATTGTAGCAAAAATAAGGTACTCTATAAAACATTAATTTAGTATAATTAAAAGACATCATGAAAGTGATATAAATGGTATTAGTAACGAGTTATTTTCTACATTTAACATAAATGTTTCGCACTTTGCATGTAAACGATTCTAAAATTTGTTTTTTTTATTTGTAATCAATCATACATTATTTCACAAAGGACTAAATCTAACGGACACCGAAATATTTTATTCATTTTAACATCAAATATATACAGGGTGTTTGGCGGAACGTCGTTGATATTTCCTGGGCCAATAGTGGACAGAACACTTATGCGATCATTTTAATACAATTTAAAGATAACTTAAAAATTATCTCACTTATTACCATAAAATACATGACTTAAAATTGTGGCATAGGTGTCGTCTATTGGTCCCAGAAATACCTACGTCATTCTGCCAAACACATTGACAATCAGGTGGTAATAAGACATAAAACATTTTTAAAATGGTCCTTTTTGGAAACTAGGGGCGGCTTGCACAACGTAAAGCTTAAATACGAGATAATTCCGTTTAGCTAAACATGATTAGTGGCATAATACGTTTAACCTAAACACGTTTAGTGAATGTCTTGCACGACAACTTTTTTATGACCATTTAGCTAAGCAATATTAACGCGTCGGTAAAACAGTATCGTGCGTTCCGTTCTGCGTAACGCTTAGTGTTAGTGACGTTTAGCATCAAATTGATGTCGAACTAGTGCGAATGGGAACGGGATTTGTCTGAAAGTCGCTTAAAAAAAGAAACATGTCAATGTCAAAACTGTCAGTAAACGTTCAAGTTTTGAAACTTTAACTTGCGTCTTGTGTAGTTTGTGTATTATCGTGGTATTTTTTAATACACTTAATACGTTTATTGAAATAATAATGGCTGAGAAATCTAGCAAACAGACGAGGACTCGTGCTCCTAATTTTTCGAAGGAAGATCAATTGTTACTTTTTGATTCTATCAAGCCTTATGTCCATATAATAGAATGCAAGCAAACTGATGGTGTAAAGCAAAGTGACAAGCAAAATGCGTGGGCAAAAATAACCGAAGTATTTAACGCAAATACCAGTAACCTTCATCGAACATCAGAAAACCTAATAAGTTGTTACAGAAATGTAAAAAGTAAGATTAAAAAGCAACACTCTGAGGCAAAGATGTTGTTAAAAAGTGAGTACATACTGTTCATTTAATTTTATAAAATCGATATTATAATCATAAATAATATTTAATGCCCATGTTAAGTATGACTTAATTAATAAAACATAATAATATGTCTGTTAGTTAGTGTTAAATATTCTTTGTGTTGCGGTCCTTGAGGTAATTGTATTTTCTTTTTTCTAGATCCTATGCACAGAAATGCTTTGGTGAGTGCTATAGAAGAAAATGGGAAAAATTGGGAAGAGGTAGCGGTGACAGTAAATCAACCAAAAGAGCTTTGTCAAAAAGGTTTTGAAGAACTAGTTAAGGAATGCAAAAAAGAAGAGAATAAGGCCAAAAAGGCTATAATGGGAACAGGTTTGTATATTTAATTTGTTTTTATTTACATTGTATCTTTATTTACTTATTTAAATGTTATATAATGTTATCTTTTATTGTTTAGGTGGTGGCCCTCCTAATCTTCTGAAAGAAGATGATCCTTTGAGCTCTATTAAAAAATTAATAGAGCCTCAAATTGATGGTCTTTATACCATTTATGATAATGACACTGAACTGATGTCGCAGTATCAATTGAGTTTGCCAGTAGAAGAGAGAATTAAGCCGATAGAAGACGAAACTATTTCTAAGAGCACACTAGGTAAGATGCTAATCTGTTACAATATTCACCTCTGTTAAAAATGACCTATGAGTGAAATGAAGAGTTTATATATTCCAAAACAAAACATAACGTCATAATGTCATATTACAGATATTGGACCAGAGTCAACCACTAATATAGAAAATACGATGAATATAGATAAAACGCCAATATTTAACACTCCTGTACAGTCAAGAGTGCAAATTCTGCGTAAGAAAAAAGAAGACGCTCTCTCCAGTAAGTATATAACATGTAGCAAGCAATGTAAATTTTTGTAACTAATTATTTATTTTATGTGTATTTTTTGTATTAAATAAATGATGATGTTGATGATGAGACCAATATAAGGACTATCTATATCTTAACTAGTTAGTAAGCACTAACATGGGAAATTAGTATTCCTGTGTAGGTATTTCTACATGGAATAAGAAATGTTTTTTTTTGTTTATTACTCCGGTTTATACTGTGGGTGTAAGTAATATACCTGTATGTTGTACAAACAAACATGTTTCTTTGTATCAATTTATTAAAAATGTATGCTTATTTCAGCTCACAGGGGAAACAAACCAAAATCAACTGTAAGTCAGAGCTTCCAAAAACTGTCTGAAGCCAAACTAGAGCTGGTTCAACTTCAGAAAAAATACTTAGAAATGGAAATGGAACAAAAGAAAAAAATGTGGGAAAAGAAGCTTTTATTATTAGATCTTAAAATAAAACATGAGTCCTCGAAATGATTTCATTAAAATATTAAACAAAGAAACTTACTTTTATTAAATACCTATCATTACAATATATATTGTATGTTAGTGCAATTTCAGTTTATAGGGCTGCAAAATATTGCTCAATTAAAACCCTTCTTTCTAAATTACGGCTACCACTCTGCTGACTAGTACCCACAGTATTTCCTAGAGATATTTCTTCAATGAATGGGTAATCTGGATCTTCAGGGGGTACTGCCTCATTTTGTGCAATAGCTATATTATGTAACACAGCTGTAGCTATTATTATGCCTGGCACTCTATATAAGTGGATATTTATTCCACGTGATAGAATTGGAAACCTTCGTTTCCACAGTCCAAAAGCCCTTTCTACCACATTTCTTGATTTTATTTGTGATTCCTGATAAAGAACTTCTCCTCTTGAGACAGCACTGCCATCGGCTAATGGTGTCATCATGAAGTTTGTTTGTGCATAGCCACTATCGCCCAAAAGAAATTTATTATTAAATTTCCCTTGTAGAAAACTTCGTTTTAAAGCACAGTTGTCCCAGATGTTAGAGTCATGTGCAGAACCGTGCCATCTTGCCACAACGTCAAGAAATTGTAAATTTGCTGCCGCCACACATTGGGTATTTATTGAAAAATACCCTTTCCTGTTTCTATATAACTCCGCATTATCACCTCCAGGGGAAATAATTCTCACATGAGTGCAGTCTATTGCGCCAACTACCCTTGGGAACTTCGCAATTTTGTAGAACCCTACCGTCAATGCCTTTAGTTCGTCCTCTGAAGTTGGATATTTTATATATATGGAGCGCATACTCGCTATAGCGTGAGTCACACGATGCACAATTCTACATGCAGTAGATTCATGGACGCCGATCATATCACCACAAGTTATCAATTGGCTGCCAGTAGCGTAAAATCGCAAGGCACACAATAACTGATTCATAGGAGTTACAGCCGTCGCTCTGAAACGAAATGTAGATAGCTTTATTTTCTGATTTAAAAAAATCTAATTAAACAATATTAATAAAAAAATAAAGTAGAATTTATCTAAGGCTTACCTATCAATCCTGTATTTTAAATTTGATTCGATTTGGTCTAGTAACATCACTGTTGTTAGTTTAGTTAAACGAAATCGTCGGACGAATTTCTCGTCTGAAAGCGTACTAAATAAATCCGATCTTGGAAAAAGTTGTCTTGCAGTAATAGGTCGAGCTATAAATTCAATTATCTCTTCATCATCATCTGAGAATTCCCACAAATCCATTTTAAACTTGAAAATAACTGCACACACCACAAACACAACAATAAACACCACGACTAATCAGCTGGCATTCAAAGATGGCGTCCGCTAAACATGATTAGCGGCGCTAAATAGCCGGTTTGGTCCGTTTAATTTTGACAGTTCGCTAAATGTATTTAGGGGCTTAATTTTCGTTATGCAAGACGCTAATCATGATTAAGGAGGTAAATACGTTTAAGAGGTCCCTAATTGCATTTAGGGATCGTTGTGCAAGCCGCCCTAGGTATATTACTATGCTACGTTTAAAACTATCTGTCATGAAGTGAGAATGAAAATGATTTATCAATATTTTTTCTGTAAATAATGTTTTCTATTTATCACGATGTAGTTAAGGTTCCTTAGGGTGTAACACAGACGCTGGTATATGGTAATGTAAGAGTTTCTAGTCAAAAATAAAGTATATTTAAAGAATACGTTTGTATCATTTATTTTGACACTGGTTAGAAAAAGTTCGTAGTTACACAGTTTAGAATGATTCTGCCATTAGAATAAGCATCGCGTATTGATTAAATCTTGGTATTGTATCTATATTAAAACTAGCTTTGAAATAATTATTGGAAATTCATTCAATATACAATTAATATTTCTTAGATACATTGATATTATTTGCTTGAATTTCTGAAGTCTTGAAGCAAATTCCAGGGATACCTCAGCATATCATTGGTATTTACTGCTTAATATAGTTAATAGAGCGGTTTCAATTGTCAATCAATCATAGTATAAAGTAATCAGCCAGTTAGAAATAAACTAATCAAATAACAATGACAAAATATTTCCATTAAAACATCAAACAAAAAAAAAACATACCTTTTACTTTAAAAAAATCAACCTGTCTGGTATTTACTGCTTTATTATTAATAAAATCTCTCTCCTGATCTCTCGCCGGTCGTGTCAGATTGCTGTCCCATCGGACTATGAGAGTGAAAGGAATAGAGAGTGCACCTGTGTTTGCAGCCACGCTTGTGCACTATAATACGTCCCGCGCAGTCGGTTAGTCGTTGTGACTGGCCAACGAAGTCGAAATCGGCTAGGGGGACTATTATTATGAAGAAAAATACCTATACGCTGTGTGTGAAGTAGGTGGTGAGTGAACCCGAATCGATGACAGTGCTAAAAAAAACAACGTTGGCGGACGGACGCCCGGACGTCGCCATTTCGTTAGCTATTTTAGTACCTACAAAAATTACGTAACCGTGCATTATATTTTATTAATAATTGAAAATCGACACGAAAAATGCAATATTTTATTGAAATAACTTTTGTTTAATTTCTTTTCGTAATGACAACCATTTGTCATTTCAACGTCCTCCAATAATTTGTGACGCTTTCGTCGCACACAGTCCTAATATCCTGATTTGAAAGATCCTTTACAGGTAATTGGTATTTTACCTCAAATCTGTTAAACTTAACCATAAAAAAATAATAGGAAAATGCATCAAAACTCAGTATTTATGGCGCAACACTCATGAGTTGCGGTGTGTATGCGCTATTTACCAACTAACGCGGTAGCTCACTATTTCGTAAATGCCTCATTCAAAGCCTTTATGCATACAGTATGTGCGATAACGCTACGGGAGTTCGTAGCACGTTCGAAATTATTGCTACGTATATGCTACGTGTCGTAGCTCGTTGTATGAACAAGCGGCCTTTTAATGTCTGTTAAATAAATACGCTACTACACTATACTACAGTTTATCGATTAATAGTTTATTGAACAGCACTTACTTTTAGTTCAATTTCAAGGTATGTTTCATTGCTTCATACTTATTACTTTCATGTTGAAAAATAAAAAGTATTTTTTCGTACGTAGATGATTAATGGAGCTATTGTCATAGTTCTTTTGTTTGAATGAAAAATTATTATTTTTAATTAGTTTCATAGATTATGTTTTAAAATTTTGTGTTAGTATTGAATGCATTTTTTTTCCTTCATGTGTTACTTTCTGTTAGTTAATTTAGACCGGTTTTTTGACAGCGTATAATTAATGAAGCAAAGGTAAGTTATCAAGTGGATAACTATTTATTTTTATTCTTATTGAATTATCCTTACCTCCTCGATGTCCCGCTAGTAACAACTTCTCATCAACTTTTATTATGCGCACGGCAAAGGAGTGGAAGTGTTTACAAACTGAAACTGAACACGATGTCAAGTTAACGTACGCCAACAGTCTACCCACGCTCATCATACACCGACTCCAAAAGAGTTTGTTTCTCCTAAACAGAAGACGATTGCTTTATTTTAAGGATTTCAGTCAGTATTTTTAAGGCGGTTTTTTTTAAATTTTATTTTTTATTTCCTTATTTATAAAAATAGTAGTTCTTAATTCAAATTATTATGCTTTTACGAATCTATCTAGCATACCTGCCAGTATATATTATTTTCATTATTCAAAAACCATTTCACTAAAATAAATGTTCTTTTCTAAAATCTATGTAGTCAGCACTTGCCAGTCTATAGGTTATTTTCTTTATTTGAAGAACATTTTATTTACAAATTAATTTTCTTTTCTAAAGTTTATGTGGCCAGAACCTGCCGGGATCAAAGATTTTCTGTATTTGAAAATCATTCTGTTTCCAAATCAATTATTATTCTTATCTAAAATTTAAGTGGCTAGATCCTTCTAAAACAGAAGTCGGTAAAAAGATTTGATAATCGATAATATTTTAAAATACACAGCTTGTTATCCTAGGTTAGGTATTGAATATAAATAACTCGTCACCCGTATTACTGAGCAGAGCACGTTAAGATACACACTGCGGTATCTTATGCAGTTGTAATAAGGATTAGTTTTCAACAGTTATGAATAGTCTTTAGCTGGTGACTGTATTAAAATTTCAAAGACATTTCAATTCTCTAATTAATCGGAACCTAGAGATCAGAGAGCCGACCAACCAGTTAATTGATTGAGGGAATCCCAAAGGGATTGAAGTCTTACTTTGAAAAGACGCAAATTCAGGCTACTGGTCATTTTATTTTGATTTGAATTTCACTTTTATCGTGACGATTAAGGTTTGTTGTAGATACGTTGTTTTTGTGACTTAACTTTTCTTTGTAAATATTTAATATACTGACGAAAGACTTGTATACAGCAATTGTAGACTATTATTATTATCTTTAATTTAAGGAAACAAACAAAAATGTGTAATGTTTTTTTTTTCAAAGACATCTGAAAAGTAATAACTTTTTGGCTACAAAAAATATTATCTTCTTTCTACGGCAAACGATGACGATGCAAATATATTTAACTTATCTTCTGCTTCCCGAAATTATTCTCAGCTAATGTGTTTTAATGTACACAAAAAAAAAATAGTTGCGACAAATACCCATAAAGTGCAGTTTCATCTTGAAAAAAAAAACTTTAGGTGGCAAACAGTAAAAAAGCTTTTTGTTCTAACTTTGAAAAAGTCGAGTACAACGGCTATACAGATAGGGTTAGATAAAAGGGTGTATTCTAATATCCTACTGTCCATGAGTCTCCGATACAACCTTCAGTGTTGTTTGTTCAATCGATATTTCGAATCGATTAATAAAATAAACACAACAAGTAGGTAAGGCAATCATCGATCATAATTACATGGCAATAATAATTATTATTATGATAATAAAACTACATGCTAAAATAAAACTTTCCGTTAAAACCGTTTCAGAAAAAAGTAACAATAATTAGAGACCGAACGATGCCCTCTGCTCTGCCTCATCTAGGGATCACTTACGGGCCTTTTTAAGTATTTATATATATGTATAAAGTTGAGGTAATAATTTTGATATTTGGTTCTGAAGTTTACGCGAATACTCATTACTCAATAAAACACACTTTTACGGATAGATTTCGCGAACATTTATTTTTATTTAATGCCTGACGTTCCGAATGCTATACAGCATCCGTGGTCACAGGCAGACATTAATAATTTTGATTTTTATAGTGTTTTGTTACTACGCAAACTTAATATAAAAATTGCACTTCTAAAAAGCCACAGACTGTGTCAGACAAGGATGCCAGGAGGACAAGGATGACTCTATGCCTAACGCTATCTCTATTCATTCATTCATGCATGTAGGTATGCTGCGAGAATTTCTAGTAGAGAATTTGGATAAACATTAGTTAATTTTTAGGTTAGGAGCATTTACAAGTTGATTTTGCATTTTCCCTTTATTCTTATCACTCTTTAGCTCGATTTGATTATAGAACATTTTGAGTGCCCTATCAAATGAGTTCCGACTTATAGAAAGAAAGAAAGAAAGAAAAATCGTTTATTGGTTAACATCACAAACACACACATACACAATATTACAGATAAAAATTACTTATCATGTGCTGATCTTCAGTTATTATTTGACGAAGAATCGATTATCATGACAGCACTACTGATCGATACTGTCCCGTCTGACCGCTCGTGGTGACCTGGAAGACGCGTTTATTTTTACATTATATTATATGGAAATGGGTCGTCGCTGTCAGCTGGTCATTTGCCGGCATGGATTGCTTTTCAGGTAAACGGTCTTGGTAATGTGTACGGTAAGATGCTTAGGAGTTGAACCATGGACATACTCTAAAAATATTTATATAAACATTTTTGATTAGCTGAATGATATACGAGTAGAAAGTAAACTTGGTGTCCTTTTTAAATAGTTATTATTCTATTCAGAGCGGCGACGAATCCAACAAAGTAATAATAATGAAAATCAGTTAACCCAGTCTCGAGTTTTAAGTTGTGTTGTTAACACGACTTTCTTCTATGTATATGTGGAATAATTGAACCATCTTTCTTAGGCCCAATTTCTATATTGATAGTAATGGTAAAGTTACGTTACCAGCGGTTGAATATTAACGATTGTGTTGTTTGTAATCGATGAAGAAATTGGGCCTTAATCACACTATGCTTATAACTTAATTAAATTTCAATGTAAATTATTTGAAAATACAGAAACCAAAATCAAGGTGTCAATCAAGTGTAAATACTCGTATGTTACTATTTCTGCAAGCAACCTAATGGTGTTGGAATTTAAACAGTTTAGTGCTGGTGGCTGGCTGGTTTGTCGTGCCGCAGCAACACCAAAACCTAAGTGGTGAGTGGGTTTCTGAAAAAATCTGTGGAAAAAAGTTATATGCTTCAAAAGTGGTCCAAAATAGGACCCCTACTAATAAATCAACGTCCTTGTCTAAAAAAAACAAATGCCGTTCGTTTCGTTCGTTCCGCGGGCGGCCACAAAAACGCAACGTCGAAACTTCAACATGTCACGAAGCGATGCTGTTGCGATGCAAATTGATTTAGTTTTGGAAATACTGTGGGCGACCGCGATTTTAGAGTTGGTTTTTTGATGAAAAGTTACGTCCGTCAGTGGTTTTGTAAGTCATGTATATTTTGATTGGAAAACGAAAACATTATACTGGTGGGCAAATGTTTCAACCTTTGCCCATCAGGTGGCATGAGACCTACTCAATCACAAAGACTCAATGTCAAGTATTTGTAAAGCTGATTACAGCGTTTTCGCTATATAATCATTTACCACTTACTGAGAGGCCTGCAGATCAACAGCTTTATGTACCTTTCGCAGTACCAAAATTGTGATAATGCACATGAAAACATCAATCATTGTTTAAAAATGACAATATTTTACCTTCGGTACTGACAAGCTTGTATATTAAGTCGTCATTATCAATCAAATGATGCAAAAACGTACTTTTTGCATCCAAGTATAAATTTAAACAACATTATGTGCCCGAAAATTTGCAACATCCTTTTTGAATAAACGAGATTCCACCATTTACAGTAAATAGAATCACGTAATCAAATCTCTTTGAAAGAAATCACAGGTCAGCATCAATAACCCTTTATGACCGTAAAAAAATCGCGTCCCATTTGGGTTCTGTCATACGTACATGTAATAATTCATCCGTTATTCATAGCCTAACTGACATTTCGATAATAGGGCAGACGGCTATTTTCAGATGAGTTTGAATCATTTGACGTCATTTCGAGGGACTGAATTATGTAAACAGTTTTGGACTTTTGGCCTAACTGGAAAAAAATGTACCTCGTGCTGTTTAAATTTACAAATAAGAAGTGTGTAAGGGTACACACGCGACTTTTAGCATCGATATTAACGCGCGTTAGCATCCCGACTGCATCGAAGCTAAAAGTAGCGCAGTGTGTAAAGGTTGATATTTTGCATCGATGCAACATCGCAAATGCATCACTGCTAAAAGTTGCAGTGTATAAAGGGTCTAAGGGGTTAATAATGGGGTAAGCAAAGTAAACTTTAGAATCAGTTGTAAGCAAAAATGGTCCAGTTATGGCTATCAACATATTATTTTCTGGTCGGAAAAATATCATCTGGTTTTATGTCCATTATTGGTGCCATCAATTAAAAAAATATAAGCTTATTTAATAGAAATGCACGTTTTCCAATAAATGCTCATTCAGATAATGGTTGATATACGTGGTAGTTCATCTTAGTATTCTTAAAAGCTTTCGATTGTAAAGTAAATCGAATAAAACTTGCTGACTGAGCTTTTAAAGTGATTCGATCAAGTCGAGACATCAAACGGAATAATTATTGAATCTTTTTGTTATTGTCTAACAGTCGATCGCAAAAATACATTTATGAAATACATAATTTATGACTTAGTATATCTTATCAATCCAACTTGATTTCTTAAGTGAAACAATTGTCTTGTAAAAAGCTAGGTCTAGCTTAATAGTTTTACGCTGTTGTGTAAATAAAACGATATACAGGGTGTGGCCTGTAATAGGAGCAAAAATATAGGCCCCTTAACACGTTCCGGGACACTATTCCAGACACAATAGATGTTTTATTGTTTTCACGCCTGTAAGCGTTCACTGTCCCGGAACGTGTTAAGTAAATAGTAATCAAATCTAAAATAAAACGAACTAGCGATGTGTTGCAAACAAAATGTGTCCTAGTCATAAAACTTGACATTATCATTTACTACAACGAGTTAGCGATTTTGATGTACAGTCGCCAGCACATATCACTTACTTTTGTTGCAAACTGGCCCTTATTACAACTGCATAAGATGCCGCAGTGTTAACCTTGACGTACTGTTGTCCATTCATTGATTAGGTATTGTAACTTTGGATTACTAATCTCTGAGATAAAAGATTTAGAGCACTATGACCAGGTGAATGTTACTACGTATGTTCTCTCTAGAATCATTGATAACAGTTTTTCCTCCTATAACAGTCCACACGCTGTATGTAAAGTTTTGAAAAGTTTGAAAGGCATTGACAGGTCTGTTCCATATTCTGTCGCCTCGGAAATGGTGCCAATGGTAATATATGGTACCATTCGTCATTTCCAATTGCTTTCTATTCTATTTGACTGACGACAAACTATGCTGAATGAAATATGACGTTGTGTTAAACTCGGTCAGTAGGTAACGACACAGTGTACACAACACAAGATTTCATTCTGTCTATTTATTGTCTATGGACGTCAGTTTGTAAAAATAAATAGTCCTCCTAGCCGATTTCGACTTCGGTGGCCAGTCACAACGACTAACCGACTGCGCGGGACATATTATAGTGCACAAGTGTGTGCGCAAACACAGGTGCACTCTCTATTCCTTTCACTATCATAGTCCGATGGGACAGCATTCTGACACGACCGGAGAGAGATCAGGCGTAGGACCAACGGCTTTACGTGCTTTCCGAGGCACGGGGGTGAAACACCGCCAACTTTCAAACTCCGGGCTACCCTGAGAATTTCTAAACAGAAAAACCCAGGTGTATATTTTTGGCCCGACCTGGGAATCGAACCCAGGACCTCTGGCGCAGCCGTCGCTTTAAAATGCAACCCTCTCACCGCTGCGCCACCGAGGCAGTAGTTAAAACCACAACAGTTTGTAAAAACAACAGCAGTGGATGGATGTGGTTACCAAAAATGATGGTGTTACCAAAATCAGTCGTTTTGTTACGGATACAATTTTGATTTAGTAAATGCCTTTCAAATATAAATGTGTGTTTGCTGACAATACTATACAAGGTACGAGGTAAATCAGTGCTACTTATTAGATATAGACTCTCTTAAAGTTTGCTTTGAACATGAAAGCAGCGTTTTAGTAAAACCACAGTCTTACACAAACCACTGAAATGCGAATGAGACTAACTAACATTCCACCGTGTATATCACATTGCATGTATGTATTATCCGTTGAAGACCATGTTTACCAGTTTAATTTTAATATATTCTGTTGTTTTACTACGAAGTTGATTTTGATTTTATCTTTAAGTAATAATTACTTACTCTATTTTATTTGTCAAGCAATTGTTGTTACTCTGTTTTGTGCACCTAATAAAGAATAAAAAAAAAAAAAAAATTATAACCGTACTTATATAACTACTTATTTATATTGTTTTATAGTTCTGCGTAGTTTGAGGCTATGACGCTGTTAATCTATCCTACTACTATTATAAAGGCGAAAGTTTGTAAGTATGGATGTATGGATGTATGGATGTATGGATGTTTGTTACTCTTTCTTTGTTAAACTTTACCAAAATATAGCTTATACATCAGAATAACATATAGGCTACAATTTTTGAGGTTTCTAATGTGAGGTCGTAAAAAAACACATTTTTTGCGCTTACATTGCAATTTCTTACTTATTACTAGACTAGACGGGACGAACCTAAAGTCCACGCGAACGAAGTCGCGGGCAAAAGCTAGTTTAAAATAAAAGTGAATAGTAGATGATTTCTGAATCGGTGTTTGGATGGGTGACCATTCCGACCATATAAGTGATGTATATCACGAGCATCTCCGTGCTTCGGAAGGCACGTTAAGCAGTTGGTCCCTGCTAATATCGGTTGATATAAGTCGTTAAGCCTAGTCAGAGGCCCTAATGGGCGGCTTGATAAAATCTGACAGCAAGGTTGGTCGCTTGCCTTGCAAATACCCATCGGCCAATCCGCACGGAGCCCGCGTGATGGAGTATAGCTCATACTATATCATATTTGAGGTAAGGCCTTTGCCCAGCAGTGGGATGTTTACAGGCTACTTTACTTTACTGTGCTTTTAGTAGCTGATTAAATTATAGTCACAAGAATTACCAAACACTAGCTTTAATGAAGTGGTATGTTTTAATGGTCAGATATTTTTCCACTTTTCACTTGGTGGTATGCGATGATGAGGATGCGAACAGATCATTCTGACTTGCTATTAACGGCCTAATGCTTTTCTCAAAGATGTCCATTGTCCATAATCATGAGCAAAGCAATATGTATAAAGAAGATTTAAAAATAAAAAAGAGAATCTCACAACATTGATGATGTCACGCAGCCTACGCGTTAAAAAAGCACTTGCAAAATTCAACAGGCCTGTTAATGTGACGGTGGCCGAGTGGTATAGGCATACGCCCGGATAGCGTAGGACACGGGGTTCAATTCCTCGTCTGTCACAGGTTCACAGTTGTCTTTTTACAAGTGCAATTTATATTATTAAGTTTGTATGGTGACAAAACACTATAAAAACAAAAATAAACTATAAAAAAGAGAAGATTTAAAAAGAGATAAAAGAAAAGAAGATTTAAAAATATAGCAGTCATGTTTATTTTTAAATCTTCTTTTCTAAGACAAAGGTCACATGCTCAGTCTGAATTAGTCCATCAGTCTCGACCTTTGATTAAAGTAAAATAGCGGAAGATAGGTGACGCGCCACTCGAAAGTGGACCGAAGTGGACCGCTAAAATCAGGCCCCCGTCGCCTAATTTCCATTGGATTGCATGCGCGGGTGACATTTATAAGACGTGTGACGTAAGGAATGTGTAGTGCCATTTTTTAGCTGACAATTAGTATGACATGCCGTATCTTTCGCTATTTTACTTTAATCAAAGGTCTCGACTGACGTTTTTCAATTTTCATCGGAAGCAGTTCAAGCTGGATGCAGACCGCTAGTGATCGGTCGCTGTGGAACGCCGTTCAACGCCTATGTTCAGCAGTGGACGTCCTTTGGCTGAGAGTGATGATGATTAATTTTCATCAGCCTATTGATCCATGTAAGTTACACGATCTTTCTCCGATAATTATGACTAGGCTGATAAGCCAGGGTTATTGTCGATTCGCCACAAACCGAAGACGCCAGACTAGTTGTATAACCGTTGCCTTAGGTTCCGTAACTTCCTTGGAATTTTTTAAAGCTTGTTTTAAGTCTGCAAAAAAAGACTTTTAAGTCTATGTTCGTTCATTACTGCATGGCAGTATTTTAAAGGACTCCACAATCTTGAAAAAAAACATACATCAGTAAAAACATGCTTCTTGCATTACCCAGACTTGTAATATCTACTTGTACATTTTTAAGGCTCTTGTCGTTCTGTATAAGCATACTTTTAGGGTCCTGTAGTATTGAAAACCCTAATTATTTATCTTTGTTTACCTATGAGCTTTTTAACGGGCGGAGCTATATTTGTCTTTCGTAATTTTTTACCCAAATTTTAAAAACTTTCATGATCACTAGTTTTTATGAGATTGATTCCATGCTAGCAATCTTGTAACCAACTTTTCTTTTACTAAGTAAACATTTTGTTTTAATAATTATAATTTGTATTTTAATATACCGTGTAGGTACTTTGATATAAACGTGCTATTGTATTACTCTTAAGATAACTTATACTTTTGTTATTTGCATTTCATTTATTTTGTATCTTCTTTGTTCTTTAAGAACAGAATAAACTACATTTTTGTTTTCATTTTCAAACACCGCACACTCGGAGATCGATTAAACCAAAATCTCGCTACTGTGAACGCAAATATCTTTGTAATTGTTACGTTTCGTTCACTTTACTTGTTGAGACAAAATTAGTGTTTACGTCTGCCGTCACCGCCCACCTGCCTTATATTATAAACTTGTTATTATTCTGTACCTAAATAAGAAACATCTCTAGTCACACAGAACCCAATGCGAAATTTCCAAATCACCCTTAACAGTTATCGCCGTACTTTTTAACATTTGAAAGAGTCAGCACTGTTTCCTGACGTTCTGTTGCATGCAGTGAAAAGAAAATGTAAATTCAAAAGATGTCGGACTCTTTATTATGTTAATGAGCTAGTATTTAGCATTCAAAATGCAGTTTGTACAGAACTTGACAGAAAACGAAATATACGCTGTTAAAAAAATATTTATTAGAGTTTCTTGCCACTTTCGTTAATTAAGGAATACTGTCTGATTTACTTTTGCTTATCGAAAATCAATGTTAATCGCAGCAAAATAATTCATGTTAAGGTACTACGACGAATCGTCGCTATCTAACGAACATTTGCTTGAGGTACAAGAAAAGAAACAATTGTACATAATAATTGTACTAATCACAGAATACAAATCAAACAATAGGGTTTAAATATTTTTTATTGGAATTAAATATAAATTTCCTATTTATTATAACTAGAGATATAACTAAAAAGAGTTTTAACTTTTCTTTTTTTGACCACATTATTACAAAAGCCCCTGTGTGGCGGAAAAAAGCGAAGAAGAAGAAAAAGAGTGATTATAGTTTTAAATACCGTACCAAACTGTTCCTATAATTCTTCCCTATTCCCTATCTTTCTTACAGAAGCAATTATCACACTACTCCAAAACTGATTCACTACTTTTACGATACGTTTTCCTGGTGTCACATTTTATCGACATTTTATCACCCGCACAGTCCCCGTCTAAGACCGAGTATCACTCAGAATCCGGCTTTATGCGTGTTTTATCCCGACCATAAAGTTACATTCAGTCATTGGGCGTACACAAAGTCCGCACCAAGCGCTTGCTAGCCATAGGCAGCGTCACAGAGCAGCATTCTAGCCTGGAGACAAGAGCGAACCCATTTCAAATAAAAAATATGCAATGTGTTCCAAAACCACTCGTTAAGAATGAAGGGAGCAACTCAGAATCAGAATCTTAGCAATTTTTTACATGGGTCGAAATGTGTCAAAAAAAGAATAGACTCTCCATAGTCCATAATCAGAATGGTCACGTGACAAATTTAGTACCTCATCCATCATCATCATCATCATCAGCCTATATTAGTCCACTGCAAACGGATGATGATTTAGTACCTACGGGAAGTAATTTTTTTGTCGTTTTGTGGCCCATGTTTCTAGGAGGAAGTTAATTTGTTACTGATTCCGAGTAGCTCTTTTCATTCCTGACGGGTAGGTTTGAAACACCTTATAATTTATGAAGAATGTCACCGTCAAACGTGTCAGAGACAGGGCTCAATTCTGAGGTGCCAACAAATGCATATCATGTCTTTTTCTTTACGGAACAAACGAAAAGAATCGGACACTAGTACAAAGTTATAGTAACGTTAAACTAAACAGCTGAAATTTTTAATCGCTAACGATTCACCACTTTTTAAACCAGGGTGTAAATTTTTAACCAGGGTGTTTAAACCAGGGTGTTTTTTTTTTCATTTTTAAGTTATTGTTATCTATTATATCTTTTCGTTTTTTCAGCGAAAAAAGGGGAATAAATTGTATGTAGTTTAAGTTTTAGTTGCGTAGCACTTTAGAATTGAGTCCAATATTCTAAGTGGTTCCTCCATTTTGCTTTTAATTTTGTTTACAAAATGGCTGCCCAAATGACAACTGACACTCGGCACATTAACAAAGCTCCGCTTTTCTGCTTGAAAGCGCTTTTTTTGCTTGTTCACACTCATTCACTTAGAAATTCAATGTCTCCAGAAATGTACTGATGAATTTATATGACATATGATTTTTCGTCTTCAAGTCATATTGTGTGTTGCGAGGAAAAAATGAGGTGAAGTTTTTAGTGTGATATCCGAAATACACGGTGACTTTCTTGTCATGTCAGGGTTTAATATTGCGTAATCAGTCACCCAAGGCAGTATACAACGTGTTGGAAAATAATAAATAGACATACCTACCTAGGTACTGTTATTATGGCTGATGTTATAGTGCTCGAATATCAGTGAGTTACTATTACTAGGTATGGCGAAGATATTCCAAGTAAAAAATGTGCCGCAACTCGATGACAAGATTGTGACGTATTCCTTGAAATTTGAATGTCGAATTTGAAACCGTTTGTATGAGTTGATGCCAAGTGGCGTCAAATCATGGCGCAAGAAATTTGTTCGTGGTATCAGTTTAATACTATTAAAATAGTTCAATGTCAAATATGGAACTTTTTGTATTTCATTAACTAAAAAAAACGTTCAAACGCTTTTAAATTACGGTACCTACTATTAAAAAGAATTACGCAGTTATTCCGTAACAAATGTTAATGGTTTATAAACAAAAACGGAACCAAACAATTTTAAATCCGTCATTCACTTCATTGCTCTTTCATCATAAATTAGCAAGTCATTCGACCTTAATTTTCATAGAATCACAACATTTCTCGATTCAATGATTTTATATTCGTTTTTATAAGCCGCAGCCTCGTCGGAAACACTTGACAAATTTCTTTATTAACTTCTAACAAATTCGAGATCTAATAAAAGTTACCGGGTAACTGGGGCTTTCAAAAAATTGGTTCTGTCTGCATTATACTTAAGTTTTTGTATGTAGGACGTCCACCGATGAGATGGACAAGACGACCTTGTTAAGATCGCTGGATCATACTGGATGCAGACCGCTCGCAACCAATCGCTGTGGAAAACTGTTTGGGTGGCCTATATTGAGCGGTGGACGTCCTTTGGCTGATAATGATGATGAAACACCCTTTCAACAACTGTATACAACATTTCAACAGCTATTTGTTTCCCCTCATGTATGCATTTTTCAAAAACATATTTGTCTATTATATTTTTTTAAAACTTTTGAACCACTAGGTATTTGGAACTAAAATCGTTTTTAGTGACACAAAGTTAATGTACCCTCCTAACCCAAAAGGAAAATTAATTTTATACTATTCCATAAACTCTGATATTTGAAGCGAGAATAAAACGATTGAATCGGCGTATTACAAATTGAAGCGACATCTTGAGGAAATTAATTTTTATTTGACTGTAACAAATAATTCGGGATTACAAGAGATTTATTAATAGAGCTTGTTATGAAACATTGGAACTGAAATCGGGAGCCCTTATTGAAACATGGGACTTTGTAAATTGCTCTTGACGTTGTTAATAATTGTATTATTGACTGAATGCAAATTAAATTTGAACGCAAATGTCGTATTTTGCATGATTGGCGAGTTCTTTAATACTCAGGCGTCTTCTTCTTCTAAGTGATGATAAAGCTACTTCAATTTTTAACGTTTGAATGGTTAATTCAATAATTTTACTTTTTTTAAACTTCATGCACAAACAACCGGTACATATCGAACCTAATACTTAAATGATTCTCTTGAATGAAAGTTTTACGAGAAATCTTATCGCATTGTAAATTCTTAGAAAATACTATTATTGTCAGTCAAAGAAGGTAATATCTACTAATAACTTGTCCAAGTAACTTAAAAAAAGTTAGCCTGTTAACATCCCATGATCCCACGGCTGGGCAGTGGTCTAACTACATGTATGACCCATACTTCACTATGGCATAAAACTTGTTTGTATTCTCGCGTCATTTACATTTCCCCATAACGTGACATGAAGCAAGCCTTCAAAAACCTGGCACGCGATTTACCGTCTTAACACGTAACAATAAGGTTAAATTTTCATTACCTAACAAGGAATGTTAGTATCTAATCTGGGTGGTGTCAGTATATCACTTAGCAATAGCAAGTGATCGATGACCGCCTTTGGTTTCGAAAATGTTTCGGAATGACAAATCGTTTTTGGCAAAAACCGTTGTCGATTGATTAAATGTCAACCTTGATTTTAAATAGATACAGTGGTAATTAGATTGGTAACTGCGGTCATTAAAAAATCAGTTTTTCTCCATAAAGTATAGAGAAAGAGTGAGAGCGCTTTCACATTTAGCAGCGCGACATTAGCGCTACTGTCATTTTCATACATAAATGATAGAAAGAAGCCCTTCACATTAGACCCTTTACACACTGCGACTTTTAGCATCGATACTAACGCGCGTTTTGGAAACGCGATGCGCATCGCGACTCACGCAATGAACAGATTTTGGCATCGATGCAGAATCGCGTTTGCATCGCTGAAAACGCGCGTTAGTATCGATGCAGTCGCGATGGGCATCAAGTTTGCATTCATACTGCATCTCTACCGTTTTTCTCATCGATGCTAACGCGCGTTAGCATCGCGACTGCATCGATACTAAAAGTAGCGCAGTGTGTAAAAGTTGTCATTTTGCGACTGCATCGATGCGCATCGCTACTGCATCGCGTTTGCATCGCTGCTAAAAGTCGCAGTGGGTAAAGGCTCTTAGAGCGACGCTGTCGCTCAAATTTGAAGGCGCAATAAAAGACAAGTCATCTCCAGTCAATCTTACCTGGAAGTTATTTGGCAACTTTCTTTTGTTCCGTGATGTTTATGCCTATTAGCCTTTCCCAATAAATGAGCTATCTCACACAAAACATGTTTTCAAATCGGACCAATAGTTTCTAAGATTTAGCATGTTCAAATAAACAAACTTTAGCTTTATGATATTAAGTAAATATATATTTGTTCGTTTTCCAATAAATAAAACATTTTATCAGTCCTAGCACGTGTTGTATAAGAAAAAAGGGTAGCAAACGATGAGGTCGAAAAACATAAAAATAAGACTTAACCTAACAAATAAACAGTAAAACAGGGGTTCGTGACTTTTACGGGTCAACCTGGCTTGCAGCTGAGTTAAGAAGAAAAGGGTTAAGAACATAGATATATGTCTAAATAGAAGATGCGAGTGATGCACAACACAGACACACAGAGTGGCGCGCAAAACCTCGCAACATTTTTCGCTAAAACTTTAGGACGAAGTCGCGGGAAATGTAAGTTAAATATGAAATTCCATTAAAAGATCGGTACAGGTTAATAGTACTAAGTATTAAGATACAAAGAACGACAAACAAAATGCACTTTAAAATAAAAATATAGGTACATGACATGTAACAAATGATATTAATAATAGAACGGGACATTCAATTTGTCACAACACCACCATGACGGTTTCACAAAAGGCCTTTCAGAAAAAAAAGACTATTGAAATTCAGAACCACACCTGAAATGTCTTCTCCATTAAATTTCTGAATTATAATATCCGAGGCCGACGCGTTTCAGGAAGCAAAGCTGCAAATCAATATTAATGGAATTTTCTTAAACGCTCCCGAGATAAATGAGTTCCAATAATGACAGGGCTTGTAGGTGATAGAATTTACAAAAGAGCATGTTACAGTAAGTTAGCATTTATTAAAGGTTCTTCATAGTATCATTTTTTTTTAAATACCCTGACAAACTTCTGTCTTTATTTCCACACTTTTACTTTACATTGAAACTGTCCTGTGTCTAGCTTAACAATAACTTTGACTTTGTTGGTGTTGCGGTTGGTCACTACCCAAGAGGTCCCAGGTTCGAATCCCGGGTTGGACCAAAATATGACTCTAGGGTTTTTCGAGTATTTTTAGGGTTCCGTACCTCAAAAGGAAAAAAAACGGAACCCTTATAGGATCACTTTGTTGTCCGTCTGTCCGTCCGTCTGTCAAGACCCTTTTTCTCAGGAACGCGTGGAGGTATGAAGCTGAAATTTATATCAATTACTCAGGTCT
Source organism: Pyrausta aurata (assembly GCA_963584085.1). Taxonomy (NCBI): domain Eukaryota; kingdom Metazoa; phylum Arthropoda; class Insecta; order Lepidoptera; family Crambidae; genus Pyrausta; species Pyrausta aurata. Next base: position 5,676,432 of record OY757275.1, on the reverse strand, counting down.
ACTGTCCCTTGAAGCTGTGAAAAAATCAAACTTCTAAGCCAACGCAATCAAAAGATACAGCCGTTTATGCCGCAAATTTACGACACTTGCAAGGGAATCAAAACCTACAGGGTGCTTCCCGTGAACTCAGAATCTTGAAATTTGGTACGAAGCAACGTCTTATAGCATAGATAAAGGAAAAATTACGAAAACCATAAATTTTTAGTTACATCACATAATATGTAATTTTTTAATAATTTTAAACTTACTACCCATTTCCTCATAAACGCGTAGAGGTATTAAATTGAAATTCATACCAAATACTCAGGTCTATAATACCTTTAAGCTGTAACAAAATCAAACTTCTATGTCAACGCAATCAAAAATGTTATGAATTTCATTTTGCAATAAAAATACCATAGTTATGACTCGATTGTCGTAATGAACGAACTTTGTAAACCTTGCAGGTTTGTACGGAACCCTCGGTGCGCGAGTCCGACTCGCACTTGGCCGGTTTTTGAAAATACTCGGAAACAGCTCGGAGTCAGGAGTTTGGTGGTGAACACTCCCCGTGCCTAGAAAAGCAAGTTAAGCCGTTGTCGCCGTTGGTCCTGTGCCTGATCTGTCATCGGTCATGTCAGACTGCCGTCTCACCGAATTAGTGAGAATGAAGAAAAAGAGAGTGAGTTGTGTATTGCGCACACATCTGGGCACTTTAATATATCCTGGCCTATGACATGATAGGACCCGCCATTACTGAAAATCGGTAGGAGATTATTATGTTTAAATACATCAATGTCGTTTCGTTTTCGCAACAAAACGGAACATACTTATTCCAACAAAGTAATAATCTTAAATATCAGTCCTCCCGTTTTCAAGTTATTATTGGTGTAACTAACACGACTTTCTCACAGGTAATAGAAAATGTTAATGTATATTCAGAAGAAGATTAAGTCTCAAACAATTAAATTGATCAAACCCACTGTGACGTCACTCGGCGTCATTTCCGGGTCGGTTGCCACGTCTGCTGCGGCGGATCGCAGACCCAATTACTGGTTAATGAACACCTGGCCTCGTCATAGCCAGAAGAAATAAGCCATTTCAGTCTAAGAGAGAATAGTGATAATAATATTAATATGCCCTGGATTGTAAACGTCGCCATCAAAAAAACATTTCCCGCAGTACTCGCAAAAGGCTTAAGATAAAATAGACCAGTACCGTTACCATGAATTAACGACAATTTTACTCGCTAGCGACTACATAAAAAAAGTCTATGGAAAATTGCACAGCGCCCCTGGCGGTCACTGCAGAACTGATTTTTTTTATTGGTTTAGAATGTTTTTAAACACTCACAGTGTCATATTTATATTCTTAAAGATGAAATAAGAAACCAAAAATTGCTCACGGGCGGGATTCGAACCAGCAACTTTCTGGCTTATATGCTGGTTCGAATCCCGTCCGTGCGCAATTTTTGGTTTTTATTTCATCTTTAAGAATATAAATATCGCTCATTTGCAAGAAGGATGTCACAATTAAAAATGAGCATATTTTGGGAAATTAGGTTTTAAAGTTTGTAAATTTAATAAAAAAGTAACTGCTCCATGTAAGACCATATAATTATTTTTATTTTGTTCCCCATGAATTCAGCTTTTTAAAATAGTTTTGCTTGTAAATAGAAATGCAGACAGTTTTTTGCTATTCGTGTTTAAGTGTGAAAATGGTAAAGTTGTGTCGTTCTTGTAAAAAAATATATTTTAAAATTTGTGAATTATCTTTCTTGTGTCATTGTTTATAATAAATAGTTCGTATTTTTGGGATTTAAAATTAAATACTAATAGTACAGAAAATAATATTTTCATGGTTATTGTTTTATTACAAACAAGTCCAAAGCAAATGACAGTCTAATAAATAATTAGACAAATAATCAACTTGATAAAATGAATATCAAATCTTTTATAATGTATAAAATTATAAAGAGTTATCAACTGGTCTCAACTGGTCTCGCTGAAGGGGTATCTCTCCTCACCCGTAACGGTCATATCGGGAGTTCCCCAAGGATCTCATCTGGGCCCCTTATTATTCGTAATATTTATCAACGACCTACCCAACAAGATATCTAGTAACTGCTTAATGTACGCTGACGATTTGAAACTGTTTCGCTCAATAGAGAGCACAGACGACTGCGAGGCAATCCAAAGAGATTTGGATGCCATAACACAATGGTGTAGTCAGAACAGAATGTTTCTAAACATAAAAAAGTGCTTTACTTTATCCTTCACCTTGAAGAAGGATAAAATTACCTTTAGTTACAGCATTCATGGTCACGAGCTGGATCGTCACTCGGTCGCTAGAGACCTTGGAGTTTTCTTTGATGAGAGCCTTTCTTTTCGGGTCCACTATGATCATATAACCAGGAAGCTCTTCAACTGTTGGGCTTCATCACCAGAAATACAAAGGGTTTCAGGAGTCAACAAGCAATATTCTGCCTGTATTCTAGCTTGGTTAGAAGCACCCTTGAGTATGGGTCAGTAGTATGGTCACCATTTATAAGGTTCACTCTGCCTCAATTGAGCGTGTGCAGGAAAGGCTTCTAAGAACCGTCTGTTACAGGGAGAGATTGGGCAGAACTTGCTCTTCATACAAAGATAGACTCCTCAAATTTGGACTCACTTCGCTGCAAACTCGTAGGAATGAGCAGGAACTAATTTATCTGCACAAATTACTCCACTCGCATATTTATTCCCCCAGCCTTCTTGGTGAACTAAACCTAAATATTAGGCAAAATGCACGCAGGCCTAAATCCTTTGACATTCCTCTAAAACGCAACAATATTTCGTTTCATCAGTCACTGCTAAGGATGTGTACTTTAAAATACATGCACAAAAAGCAACCCCTGTCTGCTGGATATCTTCGAGCACAGGATACCACTGTTTCGAAAGCGTGTTAAAGATATTCTTACAAAAGCTTTACTGGACTAAAATTACTTTATTATTATATCAAGTCACATTTAACTTAACATTTAATCTAAAAAACTTTAAAAAGCTGTCTTATATTTAACTCGTCAAGTATGTGTAAACGAGACACAATAAAAATTCCATTGTTATGCGACTCTCGGCATTCGTTTGATACCTGACTGATTAAGGTGTAATTGCTACTTACATTTAATTACTAAAACTACAACTGCATGCAAATCATGTTGTGAAAACTATTTTAGGGTATCATACTAGTTAGATTAGTTACTCGCTTTTTTTTTTGTTATTGTTTTGAATCTTACCTGTATTGTTTTCCTAATAAAATAAAATAAAAATAATAATGAGTATAGAATGAACGCTGAACGCTATTCTTAGAATTAGTTGTAGTAGTTCCAGTAGCTGTGGAAGAAGATGAGGAGTTGCTGCTCACGGTCAGAACGAGCTCTAGTTCACGTTATCATCTATATTCATGTTGGTCTCTGTTAAATTTATTTTGCAGTCTTCTTAATTCACTGATGGCAAAATTTTTCAATAGTCAGATAAGAAATTCGTCGAACAAAATACAAATATAATTTGTCGAACGATACAAACACTATCGTAGATAATACGTACATTTAATCGACTGAAAACAAAAAATAATTGTATAAAACGTAATATCAAAAAATGTTCAACCATTATACCATTATACCATGCGCGGCGTTTAGCAACAATAATAGCTTTTCAAACAATGTGTCGTTTAAAAACTTTAACTTTTTTTATTTATTATTATCAATAACGTAGTAAGTTAATTAATTCATACAAAGCGGATTATGTTTGATTATCAATAACGACACAAAGCTAAATAGGACTCATATTAGAGACGAAAATTTCAAGTTGAACAACGGCACAAAAGATGATGTGTCGTGTTTGCACTAAATTTTGAAATTTGCTCGGTTACTAACCTTATCAAGAATAACGTCATAAAACGATTTGTGTCGCTATTAACAAGAACAAGAACGTGCAATCACTTCGACGACCTCGCGACAACTAAAATGAGTCGGTATCGAAAAAACGTACGCGTTCGAATGAGACAGACACATAGCGACACAACTTGTCTCGTTCGCTCATTTAACGGTTACGAGTTGTGTCGTTCTGTCAGAAAATAAAGTAAAATTTTCTCATTCTTTGTGTATATGTAACTAAAAATCACCGGTTTTTGAGATGTGACGTCCTTCTTGCAAATGAGCGATATGACACTGTAAGTGTTTAAAAACATTCTAAACCATTGTATAGCGAAGCGTCATCATTTCCAAGTTGAATTTATTCTGTAAATAATAACTACTTGGCCCGCTGTTGCATAAACAGACGGGTAGATGGCGCTAACGTCACGCAATGACGTATACTAAGAGACCAAGAATTTCGCGCGGTCGGACCGACAGCACGGTAGCTCAATTGGAAGAGCAGTTGGCTCGGTAAGCCAGAAATATGCTGATTCGAATCCCGCCCGTGCGCAATTTTTGGTTTCTTATTTCATTTTTATGACATTTTCCATACAAAAAGTTACGTCCTCACTAGCGAGTAAAACCTACGTAAACTCATAGTAACGGTACAGAAAAGAGTTTTCACTGGTCATTAAGAGGTGGGAAACCCCCGTTTCTTAAACTGCGATGTAGAAGGCAAGAGGGAACCGCCCACATTATCTTTTCTAATTTGGAGTTATTTAAAAAAAAACTCCACCGACAAGAGCCTAACCCTTAAATTTTTCATAGTCACCATCATCGTTATTGATTTCAATCTAACTTGTACTGTTTCATCTATCCGAGATATCTCTCCCTCTAATGTTGGGTTCAGATACTTGGCCAAATTACTAAGAGGGGTTCTTAAGGACACTCGGTGCTTAGAACTACACTATGTTCGCTTGTAATTTGGGACAATCAGCTTTGTTTCTTTGGCAAAAGTGGCATTATTGCTTGAATAAAGATTTGAAAATGGTGAGTATTTGTTATTATTATCTCTATGTTTTTTCTTTGCAGATTTGTAATAGTGTGTGTAATTTTTTTTTTCTTTGCTTTATGAAGACTTGTGAATGCTTTAGTTGAATGCCTTGTGTGCAGCTTATAACGACAGCGTCTCCATGATCTGCACTTTTTGTCATTCTTCTTCTTAACGTGTCGATGAAGGAGGAATTACAAAGAAATAAGGAGGAATTACAAAGAAATAACATCGTAGCAGCCCAGAATTCAGCCACTTGTATTGTGGATTGACTGCATTTCATTAAATCCGCTGGCGTGCAGGTGTGTCATTTAGCTGATGTAATTATTAATGGGTCCCACAAAAATATTGACTTTTTTGGAAGCCCAAATCAAATCTTTTAAGTGATCGTCTGCATTTGATCCGATTTATGGTAAAATGAAATCTGATCCGATTTGAAATAGCGGTCTCTCGCGACTGCGTTTGCGCGTTTTGAGTTTGCTCCCTCCCCTCCCGTCGCAGCGTGATATTTTATAGCCCAAAGCCTTCTCCAGTAAATAGCCTATCTAACACAAAAATTTATATTTTTTTAATTGGTCCAGTACTTCCTGAGATTAGCGCGTTTGAACAAACTCTTTAGCAGCTTTGGAATATTAGTATAGATGAACGAACAAGTGGACAGTCTTCATGATTTTTCTTTGTTTACTCATGTTGGCCCCGAAAAGGCTTATCCTCTATCATAAAACGGGGCTCGAACCAGCGGCGAAATGTAATTTGTTGGATTTGAACATAATTGCTTTCTAGGCTGTTGCTGTACTTCAGTAAATATAATAAAATAAGGATTTAACCCAGAGCTCTAACCCGGGAATGTGCAAAAGGGGTAAGTAGCCTGCCTGCGTGTGTTCTAGCAAGACGCTATGATTTGTATTCGTAACACGTTTCTAAATGACAGCATAGCTTGAAATATTAACACCAATTCCAAGTCAGGGCGCAACGGATTCCTTGTGTAAATCAAAGCAAAACAACCAATAAATACATCAATGTCTGTCAAGCGATATTTATTCAGGCGAAGAAAAACAAACTTGAAGCGTTTTGTTATGGAAATTATTTTCTCTTCTAATAACATCAATATTTATGGTGCTTCTAATTGAAAGATTTGAACTTAGCTTAAAGAGTTCAGCACAATTTCGACAGAATACTGGCTTACTGGTTCGACCCCTTACACAGTGCACTACTTTTAGCATTGATACTGACACGTGTTCAGTTAGTATAAATTTGTCGATGTCCAGCTACTGCATCGCGACTGCATCGAAATTGTAATAAGGTCAAAAAATTCTATTTTGAAGTTGGACCGATTTTTTTCGTTTCGTTTTTTTGTGGTGATACTTAGGTTTATGATATGATGTCCATTAGGTAATATTTTCGATGGATATACAAATATAATGTACAGTTCAAAGTGGCGAAATTCTTTGTCAGATCAATTTAGAAAAATTAGCTTTTCTGAAATTCTAATATCAATCCATTTCCATATATGCATCTCAATAAATAGAAAACAATGCATATAGTTTCATAATTTATCGCCTATGATATCGAAATAACACCTACCGGTTATTAATTTTCCTTTCCACTAAACTCATTCGCTATGCCTGTGGTTTTAATCCATTGTTGTGGTTTCCTGTTATTTTAGTGGAATAAGTTAATATAAATAGGTATATTTATTATGTCAGTTTTTATAAATAATATTTGTTGTTATAAAGGTACTGTTGTAGAAAGCTTGCAACGCAATATCATTAGAAACTGATACATATCAACGTTACGAGATGTAATATTCATGCAGTCAGTACGTCGTGTTACGAAGAAACCAGTCTCAAATTCGTCAGTTTTTTGACGAATCCTTTGACTGTTACGCGGTATTGTACAGAGTTTTGACAAGCATGGTACGCCGATTATAGAACATAGAGTAACATGCTTGATGCGTAGCACGCTCGTAACGTTAGTCAGTACCCACCTTTAAAAAGACGTTCTTATTTACTCTTGTAAAGAATCGCGAGAATATCTCAAAATTTTCCTGTTTTGCACGAAAGTGCTCAGTCACCATCAATCAATTAAAGTGACGAGTAAGAAACGAAGCCTTCAACACGCTACAGATGTGGCAACAAAAGTTTTTGCGACTGGCAACAATTTAGGAGTAGACTTTTCGACTGGCAATACTAAACTGTTTGACAGGGCAAAAACCACTTGAGTTCTAACTCGTGTTTGGATTTTTTCAGGACATTTATTTCTAACGCTTACTTATGTAGGTAAGGTCTTTATTAATAACAAACAAGAAAAAATTAAAACTAAGACATGCAACATAAAAAAATGAGACAAATAATAATAATTTAATAATATAATAATTTATTTTCTATTTTAATTTAGATAATTTTTTCACCGACTTACGAGTATGTGATATTGTCGGAATTTGATAATATTTGAGTATGTTGATCTACTAAGGCTTCCAAACACATGTGCAAAATTTCGTATGTGTATGAAAGTTTTTCCACGGATTTCTCGAAAACGAGATGATTCATTTTTAGTTGAATGAGTTTATTCCAACTGAGGGTACAATGTTTTATTAAAATTGGTCCAGTAGTTCTTGAGATAACCCGTATCTCAAGAACTAAAATTCATGAAATATTTAAAAAACCGCCAATCCCGCTTTTGAATAATTATTTACTATACAAAAGTTTCAAGTTGCTGACAGTAGTAGATTTTTCTAGAAAATTTTAAAGTTGCTTCCACCAAAGTTGCTTTATCTGCCCAAGGCTTAGCTTTTCTTGTGATTCAAGTGAAAGAATCCGTAGCATTGTGTTTCATTAAAATCGTTTCATTTGTCAGGGACAACAAAGTAAACAAAATATTTTTTTTCAGATGATTTAAGTATGTTGTTTGTCATCTTGACGGCTCTTTTGACGACGCGTTTGGTGTATTGGTTAGCGCTCCTGACTATTACGCCGGCAATCGCGGGTTCGAATCCCGCAAGGGGCAAATGTTTGTGTGATGGGCACGAACATTTGTACATAAGTCATGGATGTTATATGTATTTAAGTATTTATGGGAGACGCCCCCGTCATAAAAGTTGTCTGGTACTTCGTAACACAAGAAAGAAAATTCCTTACCACGATACCAGACAATTGGTGTGTTGTCTGGAGCATATTTATATTTATCTGTAAAGAAAACCTGCCAGGAAATAAACCAAGTTTACGATAAAAAGTGCTTGAATATAATTTATTATTTTAAAATTAAGTAGAAAGTTCGTTGGTTAGTTAACCATTCAAAATAAAAGCCACGTTTGCACAAAAACTTTTATTTCAACGGAAAAGCAATGAAGTACGGCACAGTACGAATAATAAAAGTGTCCGGGGGACGATCCATTCATAAAATACTTGAATAAAACTGGAACGGCAAAAAATAAGTTATTTGCGGCGCCATTTTTGGTTTAAAAATATTTTAGTTTGTATGAAAGAAAATGTCCAGGTTTCAAACGTTTGGCGAGAAAGATAAATAAGTATGTATACGTTAGTGAAATATTTATAAAGGTATTTGAATACTTGTCTGTCTTGTTATAAAGTAAAATTATAGTATAATTATTAAAATCTTATATTAATAGATTACATTGAGCAAAGAATGGCGATTACTCCAACAACAAGAAGGCTCTTAAATAAAATAATCAGATTGAGCATCAATTACATACAAGTATATCAATGGGAAAGACTGATTTAAAAAAATTACAGCCTATTATCATAAATGTTTTGTAAAAAACACAAATTATGAAACTATTTACGGATTTTTAGAAGACTCTCGCTCAACATCTGCCCTCTGTGCTTTTCCAACATTTTGCTTGTATTATACGTTTGCAGACTGCACAGTGGGACAAGTACAGAAGAAAATCGTGTAATGTGCTCAAAAGTAGTTTGAAACCTGAAGAGTGTAATGAATTTCTCTGTACAGTCTACGCTTTTCACTATTTCTTTATGTTATTGTGTAAGGTAGATGCAAAGACTGTCTTTTCAGTATATCACTCAATTTTTTTTAAGAGTATTTTATTTTTGTATAACAAACAAAACTACATAAATTAAAGAAGTAGACTAAATTATTAGTGGTCAATAATGTTTCTGGTGGTAGATGATCTTTTTTATGGAATATAGGTACTTAACACTTTTGTTTGAAGATGAAATAATAAATGAGTTCTGGGTGCGTATTGCGATGCAACTTTGTCAGTTAAGGGGCTGCTTTACTTTAAAATCAGCAATTTTGATGAAATTATTATATTGATAATATTCGTTTACTAACATTGAGTGGAAAATGGACGAATTAAGTTGGATCGCAATACGCGACCTGTTTATCCTTTTAAAGACTTTCATTTATTTTGATCATTTGAATTAAAAGCGCACTTGAAAACTATCTATGCCCGACAGTGTAAGACACAGAGTTTGATTCTTTTCTGATACAGTTGCTTTTTACAAGTGCAATTTATAATATTAAGTTTGTAAAGTGACAAAACACTACAAAAAGAAAAAAAAACAAATTGCTTCTCCAATATTTAATGATAAATTAAATCCTTACTACATTCTCTAAACAGAACCATACATCGAAACCCAGCACTATTTTCTTGTACATAAGATCCATTTTGCCTTAAAGAAAGCTTAGCTAATAGAAACTGTGACACAAAAGGGACCCACGTGGCCCGAAGCTCCACTAGTGCTAATCAGGTACACTGTGCAGTGCACACTGGGCACTATTATATTAGACTTTTCAGCTCTTTCAATACTTTGTAGGATTCCCTGTGAAGAAAAATTGTTGGATGTAAGGACAGTGCGCTGTAGTTGAGTATTAGGGTTCCGTAGTGGAATGGACAAAAACAGAACGCTTATAGTTTTGTCGAGTCTGTCTGTCTGTCCATCCTTCCGTATGTATATAGTAACTTTATTCTGAAACTATTAGCATAACACACTTGAAACGTGGTAGGTAGGTGTATCTTGTTAACTGCTCTATGATTATCTTACATGGATGGAACTAAAACCAAAAAAAAAAACTTACGCCTATTCGTGTGGGGTCGTGTCTATGGTTTAGGTCTTTTAGTAGTTTATGAGATATAGCACATTTTCAACAACCGTAAATATAACTTTGTCATCCACACAAACACTATGAAAAGCAAAGTTATTATTGCTGTCAACAAAATATTGGGGTATTTTGGCTAAGTGGAAGGAAGTGGACCCCTAACTCAGTTAAAGTTGGCTCGGAACCCTCAGTGTGCGAGTCCGACTTGTACTTGGATGGTTTTTATATATGAATTGTGGAGATGTAATTTCTCTAAGATACTCGTCGGTAACAAAAGAGTATTATGGCGCTGTCGTCTTTTAGTTATTTTAAGTCATTAGGGTCTTATTTCTTTAAGGGGATTTGTAACTATAATCATAATATGATGTGTAATAAAGGGTTTTCTAATTTTACTGAAAGTAGGACAAAATATGAAGGGGGTGCTTACCAAGAAAATCCGCTTCATACCCCATTTGACGCTGTTGAAATACAAAAATATCCTGACTACCCCGCGGTCGTTCAAATCTCGCAAGGGGCAAATGTTTGTATGATGAGCACGAGCATTTGTACCTATGTCATGGATGTTAAATGTATATAAGGATTTATGGGAGACTCCCTCGCCATAATCGTTGTCTGGTACTCCGTAACACAAATAAAATACTTATTTCGATCCAGACAATCGTTGTGTTGTCTGGGGCATATTTATTGTTTTTAAAAATGTGGAAAAAGAAGATAGCGGCCACACTTATTTTCATGGCTACGATTTTTAAAAGGATATTAAGTAAAAATCTAGTCAAGAACTCAAAAAGTACAAGTAAACTCAACAACTACATAACATAAATAAATGAAATGATTATTGTCTGTTATTTCTGTTCCATCGTGCACGAATCTGTAAATAAAATAACAGCTCTCAAATTGTAGCTGCTCCAAATAGATGCTGGAAGCTTTTGTACTTGCTTGCAGAAAACAGACGCTATCTAAGTAGAGTAGAATGTTTTCGACGCAAATATTCGTGGAAATTTAATATCTGTTAAGTTGTTGTGGAAACTCCCATTTGAATTTGAACAATCTCAATTTGAATTGATTTGCATGAATGGACTGGAAACATAGACTTACTGACCACCTAAATAAACATAAGTTTGAGATACCATTAACTCTATTATTAGATATTTCAGGGTTTTCCATAAAAATCCTAAAATATAAATAAGAAGTATTGTTCGATTTTCTCGAAATAAAAAAAAATATTTGATATTCAACTCAAAAATAACAAAATGAATCAAAATTGGTAAATTTTATTTCATCATTTATTTCAGGAAAGGAAACAATGGCACTTATCTACAAGATACCTTAAAGACAATCAAACATACATACAATAACAACATTATAATATCAAATAAATGTAACACTATTTTGGCGTAGTGTTGTAAAGCATGACCTGATTTCTTTTTCATAAGAAATAACTAGAGCTTATATACAGAAATATAAATTTTTAGTGTTATTAGATATTGAAGTTTCTATATCGCTATCTTTTCTATAAAATTATGAACCGTGCCCATTTAACCGAATGCATACAATTTGCTAGTGATATGCAACAATAATTACGAACTTTTTTAAGTATTTAGTTCATTGAATAATTTTATTCGTGGCTTCAAAATTTCACAGATAAGTAATTTTATTCACGTACATGTTACCAGCCAAACCCGATTTCAGGACAAACTATTTTGGCTTAGGGCTTTACTAGTTAATCATATCGTGTATAGAACGAACTAGTTTAGCTTTAGCCAACTAGGTATGCTAGGAATAAGAAGGCGGATGTAGTAGAGACGAAAACTTATCAGTTATGAAGGGAAATTTTTATCAAGTGCTTACTATCTAGGCTGGAATTGTAGAAAGTGTTGAGATCAACTGAGTTTATTTGAAATCCAATAGTTTTTCAACCGTTTTGGAACTAGTTTGTCCTGAAATCGGGTTTGGCCGGTAACTTAAACATGTTATATTCCTTCCATGTCTCCTAGTTGGTACATATCACTCGTAACGTACAAAATAAAATTGCCTAGTATATTCTCTCTGATTTTATATTATTTTGCAATAATATATGTACTATTTATAAAGCTGAAGAGTTTATTTGTTCAAACACTAATCTCAGGAACAAAAATTGATTAAGAAAGAGGAAGAGCATCCAGGAAGACATAATCATCACGCTCGACGGTAGTAAATTCAAAACACGCAGACCGCTGCGACATAAAGGTACTATGAAACTTAGTCAAACTGTGCATAATAATTTCAAAGCTAACTGAACTAAAAGTACACTGCAACTCCTAATAAACATCAAATAATTAGTACATTATAACAAGAATAGCAATCAAGTTAACAAAAACTTAGTTAGGAGGCCACAACATCAATCAGCAGATAGCCAGTCACGCCTGTCTTATTAGAGGATCGTACTCATTTCTCTTTGACTTTACGCATTTTTTGTTTATCTACGTAGATAATTGGCATAGGATTCCTTCTATTTTATGGATATTATTTTCTATTGAGCCGTAAACAATGTATAGTGTAGTTGATGTATGTCATGTTATGATTCATTTACAAAAATAAATACAGATACCCGGAGGGTTTTCATCTGATCGATTTTTACTGTTATCTAATTTTTTTAATCGACAATTTCAAATCAATTTTAACTTGCCGCGGCGCCGCTACTGCACAAAAAACAACTGGGACTACCTTGGTCTAGGCATAGATTGAAATGTCCTGTCGTCTTTCACCTGTCAAATATGGTGATAAGGTGTCGAATAAGGTGATCCAATGTGTTCCCGTACTAGTCCTAAACTCACCAGAGCTTTAGATCCTTTTGTACTTGGATGTTGCTTAACAAAGATAACTTCTCTGAATATTATTGTAGAATACACTGTCTAGTCTACATTCTCAACTGCAAACAAGATGTATGAGCTGCATGCGACTGAGGAACTATTCTGTATATCTTGTGAATCTGAATATTTACTTTTGTTTTACGTTCATTCTAAAAGAGCTTATGAATTACATTATCTTTTTATTGACTGACCTAACGGCCGTTAGGACAGAAAAGTTCTAGACTCGAGATCTTTTGATCAAAAACGTAGCATAGGACATCTACCAACCAACAAGATGGACTGACGACCTTGTAAATTTCACAGAATTGCACTGCTTGCATCCGGTTGCTGTGGAAACTATGAAGAATGCCTTTATTAGTAGTCCTTTGGCTGATAATGATGATGACAATAAACAAAGATCCAAGAGATTTAAGTTTAAGAATAATTAATAATGAATCTTTATTTGGAGAACAAACAGCTATAAATAACACATTTGGCAAAATAGTAATGCACTGTTCTTAAGAAATAGAGTTTTCACCATTATTTATTGCAACGATTATGTTGACGAGATTGAAGTGTTGTAATAATCTAAGGAAAGTTACACATCCTTATTGTCACATAAGGAAAATATCTTACACTGGAAAAACTATTAGTGCACCTACTTCAGGTGGTTTTTCAACAAATTTCGGAAATTTTTCGTAAAATATGTCATATTCAAATTCAAAATCAAAATCTTTATTTCAATTTAGGTCATAAAATGACACTTATGAACGTCAAATATACAGTGAAAAAAAGTTAAAATAAATATGCCTTGAAAGGGCCGAAACATGCCTCCTTATCTTTTGGGCCTTACCAGCGCTTCGAGACAGAACACAGACAATTAGGCAAGTGCTGAGAAGAAACGCCGGAACAAACTCAGTCACCACTAGCTGCCGTAAAATCAAAATCATCAAAGGTAAGTACATCAGTCGGTGCAGGCTGGACGGACCACACATTCGTGTCGGTGTGATTATAATAAGTTATCCTATTCTTAAACCTATTATGACCTATTCAGTTAGTACATCAAAGTAACGATGTCTTGAGTGATACTTTGATTCTAGGAACAGAATTTCTAGGAACTTTCATATTGTTGCACGCTTAAAATATATCAGTAATACTCATAGAGAACTGTAAGAATATCGGAAACATCAATTCCGTTATTTGCACTTACTCAGAATAAGGCTTTCGCTCAAGCTTTCTCCTGATATTGAAAACTCAAGCCAACGATGTTAGTCGAATAAAAACTCGCATTATAGGAAAGGGTCCCGTTAACGACACTCATGTGTAACGTGTACAGTCAACGTTAAAGAAAAGCCAACTTTTTTTTTTAAATCGGTAAAAAAATATTTATTTATTTTATACTAGCGGTCCCAGCGAACTTCGTTTCGTTATGTAAAACTTCGAGAAGTATTGGATTGAAACTTCTACCTATCAATCGACTTATAACATGCATGGTAGAATTTTATACCTGCTGGGTATTGTCAATTTATTTAGATTTTTCTAGCATTGACTGTACTTTTCCATATCAATATGTTAGCTAGGTGAGCTAGATTCTGAGGTGTATTGCAGGGTCATGGGATAGCTGAATGAGATGAAAAGGGTGTGTTCATCATCAAAAATAGGTAGGTATCAGTTTGCGAAACCATCACGATGAAATTTAATATTTGGACTTATCTAACATACGCTTACGTCTACAAATTATATTTACACATATGTTGTCTTAGTTACCTAATGCTATAGTAAAATGGTACGTACCTTTTTTAATCAGTCAGGTATCAAACGACAGCCGGGCGCCGCATAACAATGGAATTTTTATTGTGTCTCGTTTACACATACTTACTTGACGAGTTAAAAGTATATTCACAGCTTTATTTTCTTTCATGACTAGGAGATATAAATTGAAAACTAATTGGCTAAGAATATGAATATGAATATTCTATCAGAACGTAAAAGTTCCCTACTTTTTACAGTCGATAAAAACGTGATATCTATTAGATTCATCTGCTAATGGAACTGGCGTAGAAATAGAGATGTGAACAGACAGAGTTAACAAACTAGGTCAGCTCCAAATCTGTAATACTAGGTCCGGAAAATTTCCTTGGAACTACACCAAAATAAATAAAAGGAATGTCAGTTTTTAATAAATATTTATTTATTGACACAGCATCATGAATACGTTTAATCGTCAATTATCGTCACTAACCTATAGAGGAGAATGTATTAACCTGCTAAGCACTCAAACCTTATATCCCAAAAATTTTACCAGATTTAAACAAAGTTTAAAATCACCCGACTAATTGAAAAAGTATGTAAGAATGTCGTCACTTGTTTTAAAATAGTATAATATTTTAGAACGGTTCTGCCTGACACTAAGTTTTTAGCATAAGGGGATTACAGCCGTGAATACAATTCAGAAATTAAATAACTTAATGCTCATTTCTTACAGATTCCCAAACGAACTGTTAATATTAAATGTAATAGTTCCAACGTGCATGTCTCACCTCTATTCCATAATATTGGATAGAGCAAGCTAGAGGTGTTTGTGTTGAACCAACCTCAGAAGGGAAATAAGGAAACACAATAATCGTGAGTGTAATCGTGTCTTATTGTAAATGTAATACAGGTTGATGTGATGTTTTTGTGAGATTGATTTAAAAGATAATTGAGTTTACATCCTGTTTATTGTGTAATGGAGGAAACAAAAGTGCATTTTGTTTATTTTGTTATTTGATCAACTATCTTACACATTTACACTTTGTGAAAGAGACAGTGCTTTTTAATTTTCAAATTAAGATATAAACGTGATGTTTTAAGTACCTATATAATCGTATCGTTTAAATCGTAGTAACATATTACAATCGAGAAACAAAATTTATTTTTTAGTCTATGAATAAAATTTTCAATTCTTTAATAAAATTAAAGCACAATGTCTAGAAAACAGTCAATAATAAAGTAGGTACCATATAATACAATGTTAATATTAAATAATATTGTGTCAAAGTTCTTTTTATAAGCATTTTTTTAATAAACAGCTGTAATGTAACTGAAAGACTAAGCCTGAAATACAAATCTTCTGAAAGACGAGTTGACCATCTGAATAGACTGGAATCAGGCAAGTGGCACAAAACGTACAAAAGTAGATAGTGAACGCAACAGTCCACTTGAATGTATTTGAATGGCGCAAGTAAGCACGTTGAAATAGATTAGATAAGGCAAAGATATATCAAAACATACGTCATTTGTGAACATAAAGAAAGGGACAAATATAAAACTTGAAGTTATTTATTTTTATTGGGATATGTAAACCAAATAATCTTGAACATTACCTAGAATTGTGCTCCTATTTTTTCGAACATAAGTATGTATGTTAGGACCAAAAAGAAGGACAGACGACATTGCAAAGATCACAGGATCACACTGGATACAGACCCTTGCAACCGGTTGCTGTGTTTCATATTTGAATTAGGTATTTGTTGTTAATGCTTATTTGTCGATGGTGAAACAGGCCTTTTATTCGGTCAAAAATCTTAGTACAGCCTCCAGACATCAATCATTTGGAACCAACAGGGAAATTCGCATTTTAACGTAGACCATAAAAAATAGCCATAATAATAATAAGCTGTAGACCATACTTTATTAAGCTCAACCTACTTACTCTTACGTCTATTTACATTCAGGATGTATGTATATTTGCTTTAAAAAATATGCACTTATTTAAACAAATCCGAGATACTCACAACTTTAACACCCGAAATAAAAATAAACTGTGGCTACCCTTCTCTAGAATAAAAATGTTAAACTGCAGCCCAATGTACATGGCAATTAAAGTCTTTAATAAAATACCCAACTATATAAAAATTGAAAATAATATTAAAATCTTTGCAAAAAAATTAAAATATATTTAACCGCTAACTGTTTCTACACCCTTGAAGAATTCTTTGAACACAAAAATAGCCTAGAACAAAAATTATATGTACATTATTTTAGAAAATATAAAAATATATTAAGCCGACCGACGGAAACTCCCTCCATGCTTACTATTGTTATTGTGTAAATTGTGTTATACATATACTATAGTGTCATGTAACTGTAAGTAAACGTAATTTACTTAGTTTATCTACTCACTTAGTTTTTAAGATAAATATTGCAATACCCAACAGGGTCATTAAGTATTAAGTTCAAAACTTATTTTTAAGACCTATTTATTGTACACTTAATGGCAATAAAGGAATTTAAATTTGAATTTAGCTCAACATCTACTCGTATTTCCCGGACAAATCGCATCAGCGTTCCAATTTAACTTTGGATTTTTGCTAACTAACTTGTGTTGGGGTAATTTCCACCAAATTGGCTAAATCAAAAATTTTGCAACAAGTTTGCGCGATGGTCTCGGCGAATGAGTGAAGAATTACGCTGTCTTTCGAAGATGTTTTGTTTTTTGGAGGGTTCCGTGTAGGTTATATTTAACATCAATTAAGTTAAATGTTTGCCATAGCGCAATATTGGCAACGGACTAGATACCTACATAAAAATGAATGAAAACTCTTCCAGTTGTATAATTATAAATACCCTACTTATTTGGTTATTGATGTAGTAATCATTATCATCATCATCATCAAATTAAGAGCATGGCTCTTGACGGTGGAGTTTTTTCCACACAAAACTCCAAATTAGAATAGTAAGTGTGGTGGTTTTCTTCTTGCCTTCCGTACCGCAGCTTAAGAACCGGAGTTTCCCTTCTCTTTATACCCAGTTAAAAGCATTTCCTGATATACTATATCCTCCACCTTCTGCCAGTACTGATGTTGCTGCTACCCAACACCAGGAGAACGCTTATTTGATGGCGGCATTTACTGATCATGACTGAATATTGCAGCTTTGAATAAAGAAGCCCATCCCACAAGACTTCCCAATACATTCTGGTAATCCTGCCATTTCTGGTAGCCGTTCACTACCCATCACCTATAAGTAGTAATTAGTTAAGAGCATATCAAGATATTGTAAAGAATCCTTAATGCAGAGTATAAAAATTATTTCAAGATCTTTTCAAGATCAAATCGATTTATTTTCATTTTTTTTTTCCACTTTATATCCCATAAGCCATCTCCAGACGGATTCCCAGTAGTGATGGTAAAACAATAACGCCAATAATCCCAACATGAAATAATAGGTGACCCTTCCAAATCGAATCAAGTACGGATAACAGCACTTCAAGGTAAACACTGCGGTAGCTTATACAGTTGCAATAAGGGTTAGTTTTCAACAAAAATGTTTAACCTAATGTGCCGGCGGCAGTACATTAGTAGCCTTTGAAATCTCCTGTGGCCTCAGTCACACCAATATTCACTCTGCACTTTTGTTGTTAAAATTGAATTTCGTTTGACAGCACCCACTTTATTTCCAACACATTTCTCCGCCACAGAAATATGACTTCTGCAGAAATATCATTAAAGTTTGTATTTGAGTGTGGTTGGCTGAATTTTTAATTCTTCGCAGTCGCCTCGCAAACAAATTAGATTGTGAAACATAACAAGCAATCAGGAACATGCAAACTTTCCAATTCGCTCGATTTAGCTCTCGATAAATTAATTTACGATTTCCCAAGGATTTTTCTTTATACATCAACGAGGCAAATTAAAAAGTTCAGTACAATATTTCATTTCGCAGGGCTTACATAATTATTTTATCGTTATGATAGCGGTCCCAGCAAACATAGCTTTGCCCCTGCCCCGTTTTATGTTTACTGTCCTATTCAGGACCAAGACAAATATAACGAAGTAAAAATCATCACAATCAATCCACCGTGTTTTCGAGTTACAAGCGGTGTTACTCACACCATTCTCGTGTATAGATAACGGTTTTTAATGACACAGCTTTACCTCAATCTGAACAGAAATCAAATCAACTATGTAAGATAAATGTCATTTTTGGGATTTTCTTTGTAGCGACAGCAGCGTGGCAGAAGCGGATGCCTTCACATTAGCAGCGCGTCTGTCGCGCGACTGGGTCGTTCCCACTACACCCATTACCTATTTGCAGTGCTAATACGGGGATATTATTACCACTGCAACGGGTAATGGATGTATTCGGACGGACCGTGCCGTGTATAGTATGACATTATCGGCAGCGCGACAGTCGCGCGTAAGTCGCGCTGCTAAAGTAGCCTAAATGTGAAAGCGCTCTAACTTTTCTCATGTCATTAATTTCTGTATGTGCTGCTGCCAAAAACCCCGATGAAGTATCATAATTATAATTATTTATCGCAGCATCCAGGGCGTCAGTAAGAATACGATGGGACAATGAATGCGGTACACAATGGAGCCATTGTGAGTTATCAGAAGCCGCAGAGGTACATAAATGGGTCACGATACAGTATGTTTACTCTGAACCAATTTAGAGTTGGTAGATAGCACGCAGGATTACACGAATGTAGACCGCTTGCAACCAGTTGCTATATGGAAAATTTGGGGGATAATTTTGTTTTGTGCGTCCTCTAGCTCTTTAGCTATGCCACTCCTGGGTTACTAGGGTCCCTTAGGCGAGACTCTGGATAGAGTCAAAGTCAAAGTCGAAGAAATGTTTATTGCCATTAAGTGTAACAGAGGTCTTAAAATTAAAATGAGGACTTAAATACTTAATGACCCTATCAGGTATTGCAACATATACATAGGTCGTGTAAAGTCTGGTTTAAGACACCAACATGAAGTATTAGTCGAGTTTATAAGGATCCGGCAACAGCATTAATTGCCGCGAGTCAATGTTCTTCCAACGCCATCTAACGGTGTGTAATGGTACCAAATAATTGTTCGTCTTCACCGTTGTGATGGATGATGATGAAATAAGAGTTCATGCACTATGACCAGGTAAAGGTAACTACGTATACACTGTAGAATTATTAAAAAAATGCTTCTATTATAGGCCACACACATACACACGGCGGTATGATTTATTCAAAGTTCACACCTGACTTTTAATTAAAGTAAATCCAGTACTAAACATTAATAAAAAAACTTACAGAATGGTACAATTTAAATAAGTGATTGGATATTTTAATACAACATCAAGTCATTTAGCTTTCGGGAATTTACTATTTATAATAAAAATCAACCGCATGGTAAACTCGACCATTATTATTTCTGTCCTTTGGCGCAACTGAACATAATTTTACTGTGTCGATACTATATTTATTGGACATTTTAATAAGTAAAAGGCTGGTGATGAAGATTACAGGTTGGTTCGGCGTCTTAGTAAATATGTTTTTAGACGTCAAAATAACTAATCTTTTCCTTTTTGATACCCTGGTTCTTCATGCATTGAATATAGAAAAGTACCTCGTTACATATTTAGAACAGGTAGGTATCCTGGGGGTGTATTGCGATCCAACTTAATCCGTTCAATTCCGAGGCAGTTCAATTTCGACTCAGTGTAAACGAATATTATTGATGTAATAATATTATAATAATACTACAATGGTATAAATATTAATACTATTAATAAATATTAATATGCGAAATTGCAAAAGAGTTGCTACTTTGACAGAAGCGCAATACGCACCCTGTTCAGGAATCTGATTGATTTATTTTTTCTAATGATATAAAAAAAAACATCGTGCACATTGGATTTTATTGTTTTTTTTTAAAATATGTTTCATTAATAAAGTTTATTTGAGAAGACCACAAACTTTATTGATTGTTACCAATAAGACGAAGCTGATCAGCCAAATTCCATCAGTTCAGAAAATGAATTGTTATTTTCACTGGTATCGATAGACGTCTATTAATGAATAATGTTGAAACTCTATACTTGGAAATTAGCTACTGAAACATGATGTTTTATGCTCATTGAATTCGAAACTCCTTTCTTAGGAAACCTTATCATTTGAAAAGGAAAATGACTGGGAGAACTTCAAAATTGAACAAAAGTTTGGTAACTTTTAACAACATCTTTTTGATGTTACTTTGTGTATCGGAAAAGTTTGAAAAATTGTGTTGATGTAGCGTAAATATTGGCAATACATTTAGGTTTTTGCTTTATATGTATTTACGAATGAAATTGATTGAGAACATAGGAATAAACGTAGGTTACCAAATAGTAATTTAAAATATTAGTACTCGTGAGCGTAGTTAGTATTTTTCCAATAAAAAAATCAAATATTCGTTCTGACTGGATAGTTGAATGGGTAAACAATTTTCAGTTTGTTTTGCTTTAAAAACTTATTTTATCTTGCTTCCTACTAAATATTACCTTATCAAATATTATGTACCTACATGGTAAGGCCACATACACATAGCTATTGAAAAATGCGAGTTTACGTGGAAGTTTACATAGTAGAATGCGTAGTAAAAATTTGTAACAGTCACATAGTCATTGCATCTACTAAATCTTTGCTACGAACACGATGCATTTCGCTACGGTTCCATAACACACGCATCAATCCGTAGCAACACCAACCAACACGCTACACACTCACAGTGAACATGTTACTTATAGAGACTGCAAAGCTTGGTCAAATGTTACCGTTTACAGTTACTTGAACAGGGAAATCATTGAACCGGTATTAATATTTCTTTGAAAATGAAAGAAAATTATATTTGGTAAGGTTTCTGTAATAGATTTCTGAATTTTCGGAACTCAAGGCTTTCTAAATGAAATAAGTTACTTGATTTAGCGCACGCAAGCATTGTTTGAAAATCAATTATGTTGATTGCAATGTAATATGAAAAGATTGAAAAGTGGTAGAAAACATTAGAAACAAATATATTCCATCGGTTTGTATTTGTATTAAAAAACCTGTACCATAATTTTCTTTTTCCTAAACTTAAGAGCTTTCTTGTAAGTGGAGTAATCGCCATTATTTTTTTTTGTTTGCCTTCCTCTTGATCTCCTGGTATACCATGACATTGACTTTTCCTTCACATTGTCAAAATAACTTTGCCAAGTCCTTCCTCTTCCCTTCATTCCTTTTAATTCATCATCATCATTATCATTATCAGCCAAAGGTTGTCCACTACTGAACATAGGCCTCCCCCAAGGATTACCACAGCGATCGGTTGTGAGCGGTCTGCATCCCATCCATTCCTTCTACTTTCTAATAATTTTTTTCAAACATCCTTTTTTTTTCTATAAGCGTAAGCAGCTTACACCAACACATTCGCATACTCACAAAGATGCTATCACATCTAGCTATGTTAGAGCAAAACCTATGTCATAGCATTATATTCAAGAATGTCACATTTTGTATGTGAATGCAGCAGCAGTAAAAAGTCCGCCCTGTCTAAAACGAAACAAAAATGTAAGCCTTCGTTAAAAGTTTCGGAGCCATCCCAATTAAGGTGGCATCATACGTTTGTTAAAGTCAACAGTCTCTAACCACATAATTTTTAAGTAAAAAAAATATGGTATGACTACTAATGTTTTTTAATAAATAGGCAGGCATTTGACCAACCATTTCTTTCAATGATTTTAATCGTTATTATTACAAACATCAAACATTCTGCTTTTTATCGACCTTATATAGTATGATGAAGTTTTTTTTTCTCATTTTAATAATATTTATTACAACAAATATTAAAAGTCTAACAATAATCTTTATACAAAGTTGATTCATCTTCTACATAATTATGCCTTTTATATCTTAAACAAAATCGTCACTATACCACAACGTCTTTTATCCTCTCATAGTCTTATTAATAACTGAAATCGAGCACTGTGAAATAGAGGTAGACTATTTCCGTTAGGGTCATCTGAATTCATGAATTAGTTAGCTGGCGAGATCGGAGATGTGCCTGACCTTTGGATTTAATGAACATTGCACACAAATATTCAAATTTTCGAACAAATTATCAAATTTTTAGTCGTAACGTTATCGCAAGATCGTACTGGATGCTGACCGCTGCCTGTCTACTGCTCAACATATTATGTTGTAGGATGAGGATAAAAAAAAGTTTTCTAACATAATTTATTTATTTATTTAGTCTTAACCATACTCTTACAAAATTGATTGTTAAATTTAAAGCCACCAGGCACCGACGGGAAAGCATTTTAAAGCTCAGTTAATTCTTGTTTTAAAGTTGGCTTAACAAATCAACAAAGTTCAACACTGTTGCAGTCCATAGATTGCGACTTACTGGCTTTCCTTTGAACTTATTTAATCAATACTTTATTTGCTCTTAAATTTTTCAGTACTGTTATTCCCACTGAATAGATAAATAAGGTTAGAAACGTTCTGACAGTTCGTTTGTATGAGAACCTGTGTCGCCGGTGGGCGTTACGGCGTTGTTGCTGCAGTGCCAAAAGCACCAATCAATGAATCAACGCATCAATATCACAAACCAATCACACTTTCCGCTGGGAGCTCTGTGATTGGTGTGATTAGTACGTAAAACCAACTACCAATCACAGAGCTGCTAGCTGTGGAACCATCAATCATCATTCCGCTACGTTCATTATTTAATGTCAAAATACTACGTTGTGGTAAAAGTCGATATTTTAGGTCGATCGATATCGATAACTTCAATTACCGGTGTAATGTATTTTTTCAATATGAATTGAAAAAAAACCGATAGATTTTAGTTTTGCGTTTATAATTTTACGGCACATTTGATCGCATCAAAGGGTTGTACAATTACCTTCCGATAGAAAACAATAAGAAAAAAAATGTATTGCTTTACTTTACTTGAATTGAAATAGAGAAAATTAATACTTTTACGTATGGCTTAACATTAATAATTTGATTTAAATAATATTAAAATAAATTAATATAAACTTATTTTTTATTTTTTTTTTAACAATAATTTGACATGTCTAAAAACGCAATGTTTTCAGACATGTTTGTGATTGATGTTGCTCTCAAGAAGAGAGCTTATTAATATTTTTTTTTGTTTCAACAGAATAGTTATACAGACCCCACAGTTTTCCACAGCGACCGGTCGCAAGCGGTCTACTATGTCCAATGCAATCCTGCAATCTTCAGAAGGTCATG
Source organism: Pyrausta aurata (assembly GCA_963584085.1). Taxonomy (NCBI): domain Eukaryota; kingdom Metazoa; phylum Arthropoda; class Insecta; order Lepidoptera; family Crambidae; genus Pyrausta; species Pyrausta aurata. The sequence continues at coordinate 5,652,583 of OY757275.1, read as the reverse complement.
GTGGACATCCACGCTCTGATGTTGTCGAAGGGTGTTCAATGTGAAACTTTTCTGCAAACTTTTCGTGGGAACGTCCTTTAGGTGTTGTTGATTATGATTGGGTAGATATCTACATGGCACAATAGCAATAGCCTACTCTTTCTAGCATCCGAAAGAATTACATATAATTGACAATAGGCGTACATAGTATTTCCATTTTGTTGTTTCATAAAAAAATAATATCCCCGTATAAGTTTAAACTTTATTTTATTAATAGCAAACAAGAAAAATTAAAACTAAGACATGCAACATAAAAAATAAGAAAAAAATCAGACCCGGTCTACGTGTTGTGCCAAAGGACGTAAAATATATATAACATTTATCTATAATATATAAATATACTAATTAAAAAGCTGGATGTTTTTGTTTGTTTGTTTGAACGCGCTAATATCAGAAACTATTCGTCTGGTTATAAAATATGTCAGATACATTTTAAGATAGCATATTTATAGGGGAAGACTAAAGAAGTAGTAATGCGATGGGCTTATAAAAAATTCTACGATTTATGGAAACGGTAAAACTTAGACGCGCGAACGAAGTCGCGGGAGGGCGCTAGTTTGTTATAAATAAATACTAAACAATATTTATTTTACTTATTAATAATGTTTTAATCTGCTAAAACATCAGTCGGGAAATTACCATTTATCGATATTTTTACTGTGCCGTGAGCTACATCCCTATCGTTGTGTACGCAAGCGAACCAAGCAAATTGGATGCGATACATTGCGTGCTAAGGTAGCAATTTTGTTAGTAATGTGCGTGCACAGTCATCAATGAATATTTTTTTAAATACTTGGTGCAACAAAATCGCTGTTCTTGCAGAATATTAGTGCAACGCTCTTGTCACGCGACTGAAGTACTGCTCGTGCATATGCTCACAACTAGCTCACCTCTGCTGCACTGACCGGGGCATTTCTAACCTTATTTATCTATTCAGTGGTTATTCCAGTTGGCTTATCGTTGTAAATGGTAACTAAGTAGCCATTTTTCTTTACTATTCGGGTCACATAAATTGAACTTTTGTTAAAACTTTGAAAATACGAACAAGTTATAATTGAGTTTAAATTTTTTGAAGACTTTTTGTCCATTTTGATAGCGAAAAGTTGCCTATCTATTTTTGAACGGAGTTTGCCAATTGTTCATTAAATATCCGTCAATTAAACTTCAAAGCAAACTTAAATCTACAGACGCATCAGAAGCACTATACATGAACCCAGATACTTGCATTTATACCAAATCACTTTTCCCCACGTTTTCGCAAATAACCCAATACCTCTCTATTGCACGCCCCAATTTTTTTATCACGCAATATTTAACTAACCACGGATATCACAAAGAATACCTCAAACGTTTCCACATTGTTGCAGACGACACCTTTACACACATACAAAAAAAAAACCTGTCAAACGTGCTGTGATTCACAAGAAAAAGTGTCATATCTTGTAGCAAGGCAATTAATAGCGAGGCGTCTAACTATCCGTAGCCTGTAGTTGTTTACCCGTTGTATCCGTTGTTGATCCCATTACGTGACGTGATTCCATATGGTTGATGCTTGTTTGATTTTAATACGGTGCGCTGTTGCATTTACGGGTGGTTAGATCTGCTTCAACCTGAAGCCAGCTAATACTGTTCTTAGTTTGGACTGGGTTTCGTTGACGTTAGACATAATTATTTTTAGCACTAAACTTTAATCAATAAAAAGCGTTAATAAATGTGTAATAAAGTACACAAATCAATTTTCTTCATTTCGTTTAATATTTGGCCCAGCATAAAGGTTTTATAGCTACCAAAAGAAGTCTCATAGACTTATGTTATTATCATTGAACTACTACGAGTATTACTAGCATATGGAACTGATAACACCACGAACAAATATCGTACCACATAAATTGATGCCACTTGTCATCAACTCATTCAAACGGTTCCATATTCGAAATTAGTCTTAGTTATTATCTTGTCGTCGTATTTGGGACACATTTTTACGTAGTAATAAAAACTCTTTGTTTAATATGCACCCACACACCATAACCACCTATAAACTACATAAACACAAATTCAAACTATCGGTAAGCGATTTCCAAACATGAGATATCGACGGATTAGAACGCTGTCCAAGTTATAATTCAAGAGATTATAGTTGCGAGGTTCCGATCGAGCCGAATGCGGCGAGGGAAATGTGTATAGCGTTGCCAGTCGATAGTTCACTATCGATAGATTATCGATAGTTGAGAAAATGTAATAGTACGGAAATAGTATCGATAAGTTTATCGATAGTGTCGGTAGTCAAGAGTCAATACTATCGACACACAGCAATCACATAGATAGTAGCGAAGCTTTAAATCAAATGCACTATTTTGTATTCTACTTGTTAAGATTTCGTTTCTTTAAATTTTGTCCGCCCCTATCGCTTACAATAAGGGTGTCATCTACTACTCAGATGGAAGATTAAACTAGACTTTCTTGAACAGGTGATGTTTTTCCTCATTCACTGAACTAGTAATTAACATGGAACCTCTCATCCCCAGAGGCCGGCATCGTTCTGTCGAATAACAAGTTGTTGATTAGCCTCTGTCTATAGCACCCGCGTGGCGAGATCAAAAACGCCTCATCAAACGACCGGAGATCGTTCGAGATTGCTGCCACAGCTTGAGTGTAACAGCTAGCACGTTTTGTACATCATCGACATCATTATTAGCTGTAGGCATCTACTGCTGAAAATAAACTTGATGGTCGACTCTGCCTTAGCCACACGACAGGTATTCTAGAGTGAAGAGCAACTACTATTACCCACAAAGGCACCCACTGAAAATCAGCGTCGTGGTATGCGTTGCCACGACTTATGCTGAGCAGGCCTTTTCGAATCGAGTAGTCTACCCAGTTCTGCATGTATTTTCAATGTTTTTTTCTCGGTCGAATAAATGTATTTTGTTTGTTTCTTTCTTCTTCTTCCTTCCCTCTGTCACACCTACGTGGGGTCGGGTCTCCTTGTCAGTTTGCGATTCTGGGTTGTCTCTGCAGGGATATTGATGTTTTTTAGGTCGTACCTTATATTGGTCCGCATGGGTTTCGGTCTACCTCTTTCTCTTCTCTTGGGTGTTCTGGAAGACTTACGGCCGGTTTCTGAAACGCTAATTAAATCATGAATAAGTTAACAGTCAGTCACAATTGACAATCTGTTAAACTACTGTGGGTTGCTGAAAAGCAATTTATCCTAAAATTAACTAATCGATTGCTAACAGGTAATATTTTTTTTAATCTGACAACACTTGCTTAAATCAGTCACCTTCATTCACTCATCCATGTTTTGTTTCAGTTTAACGTATAGCTTTGTCCCTATTTTTTGACAACGACGTGTAATCTATTATGACAGATTCTTTCTTGTGACATTATGACAGACCAAATAATTTTGAAATACAAAATATTTTGTGCATTTGTGTGTGGCTCAAATATTCGTGTAAACAATATTTCGCTTAAAATTACATTGTGGTGTCATAAACAGATCCTGCCCACCTATATTTATGTCTCAGATGTATAATTCTGCATCACACAAACTGCCTGAACATTAAACGAAAAGAAACATATTCGGTCACGGAACAGTAGGCCTACAATGAAACGTTAGTCCGTATTTTCGGGCCCGTCCGTAACCCGACCGAAATACGTGACTCGTAGCTACCACGAAATATTTTCGGATGCTTAGGTTTAGTTCGGACGCATAGACAAAGTTACGTGAACGAATGATTGAAAAAGGTTATTTATAGTGCCTGTCCTAAAAACCGGTAATAACATGAAAATTTTAAAATTACTTGTATTTAAATAGTTTTAACGCTTTTAATCAGTATAGTTATGCATTCCATTTTATAAACTACAGTTAAAATTAGTGGAATGCTCCGTATGTTACTAAAACATTAGCAATTTTTATCAAAGACATTTTGTGAATACACTATAAAATACCTAAGATAGGCCAACCAAATAGAGAATGTCACGTCCCACTAATAACATTTTGATGTTGAGAGGATATTTCCTCCCGCAGTATTATACACATAACTTTGTTTGTTTACGTTCGTTTTGTTATGTATGTGATGACATGTTCATGCGATTCCGAGTAAAAGAAGTTTAACTTTCAAGTGTTTTTACCTCGCGCCGAGTTCTTATGTGTTCTAAATCATGAGTGGCAATATTTCATCTGTTAATGGCGTAAAACTCAAAAAAGGGATGCTTATGAAGACTAATTCATCCATGGATCTATAAGAAGCTATAAACGCAATATCGGAAAATACTGCTTGCTCAAGATAGTTCTCACGTACGTAGCAACCACTCAAGGCACTCTTCTCTTAGGGCTTCCAAGACAGCTAACACGAATGCCATAACTTTTACTAATTAGTATCTTACTTTATTAATATTCACTATTCACTTAAAAGTACACCTCAGTGAAAGAAAAAACCGAAAATGTGATAGAATTATCAAAAAGTAACTTATTTCCTGAATAAAATGTTAATCCGAAAAGCTTACGGTAGCACTTGAGTTGTCGTGAGAAGTTCGTCGAAACGCCCGAAAAACTGTACGTCAAAATCTAATTTTCGTGACGGGCTCGAGTGTTCATGGTAAGCTATCCGTAACAACAAACGTCAAAACCCGATTTCGTTCCGTTGACGGGCCCGTAGTATTTTCATGGTAAGAAACAGCCCGAAAATACGGAGTTCGTTCGGGTTTCGTGTATTCATTGTAGACCCCCAGTTCTGCAGATGGCCCGCCGGGAGGCTGAATTTTGATATGAGTGCAGTCTACAGCTCCGATCTCGTTGGGGAACCCGCTTATGGCATAAAATCCATTTCGGACGCTTGTTTCTAAATCAAACGTTGGCATGTTAACAAATTGAGGCCTTAATTGCCAGGTGTACAAGAGAAGTCAAGATTAGTCTCTTTAAGGCATTCTGCCAGACATTTTACACCTGCAGCCTATGGTGTAGTACTTATACGCGGAGGACCTCTAATCTCTCCGTGTCCAGTACACAATAATGCCTTCAGAAGCTTATGTGGTCATCCACATAAGCATAAGCAGATAGAAGTCATCTTCTACGCTATCATTCGGAAGCGGACGTTGTCGATGCTTGTACCAGAGATATGCCGTCGTGATCCATCTTTATGCATGTGTAAGGATCGAGGAACCGGTTTTTTGACTGAGCACTTCATAGTTTTATTTTGTATGTGTTAGTTTATAGTTTTTAGCTTTGATTTGGTCTAAAATAAACGTTTTATTTCTTTTTATTATTATTACTTTTTTCTCTTTCTTCTTTTTATTCTCAAGGACCAAAGTGTCTTTGGTTCTCATATTATGAACTTGGCAATTTCAGTAGATACATTTTTAATTATGCGGTACGCTGTCGACTTGTGTAGGTACTCTTAACATGATCTGCCACAGATATCTGAAAGTCTCCAGGCGGCGCTGATGATGCCATCATCACCAACATAACCATGCGGTTATGATGGGTCATGGGTTCCAGATGTGTCAGTAATCCCATTAGTTCAATGAAATTCTGAAATTTTGTAGCGGATCCTAAATTCCTGATCAATATAGTGATCTATTAGATGCATTCGCTCTTGAAACCAATGAGTTGGCATCAGTTCTTCGTCGTTATTAGTTAGGGATAAATCATCAGCAGATAAATCAGAAAACATTTTATTATTCCAATTCACTAAAAAAATAAGTATGCATAAAGTCTTTTGACAATCTGTTAAGTGATCGATTTTCGCTAATTAGATAATTTACTGTTGACAAGACATTAACATGCGAAAAACCTTTTCGGAAACCCAAATCATCTTTAATTGGCCGTTAATGGGAGATGTGACATTTGCACTGACAATCTGTCAATTGGCTGGTTCGGAAACCCGAACTGCGTTCAAGTAGATATTAACAGCTTGTTACGTAATTTTTACGATAACAAGCGTTTCAGAAACCGGGTGTTAGGGCTATATTGACGACATGGTCTGTTCCTCTCCTTTGGGTGTGTCCGAGCCATAGTAATCCAGAGTGAAGAGCAACACAAGGAGGCGTCCTCACTGTTTTCTATGGTTGCAAACGGGCTGTAGGTCGTATGGCCATCTTGATTGTAGAAGACTTACATCAAATCGCACCTTTGATCGAATTGTCCTTCGAACTTTACCGCCCTAAAGCCATCCGTTCTATGCTATGTGGTACCCTGATAATAGAATAGTTGACACTACCTATATTAATTTGTTGCTTTTTAGGGTTCCGTAGCCAAATGGTAAAAAACGGAACCCTTATAGTTTCGTCAAGTCTGTCTGTCTGTCTGTCTGTCTGTCTGTCTGTCTGTCTGTCTGTCTGTCTGTCTGTCCGTCCGTATGTCACAGCCACTTTATTCTGAAACTATAAGCATCACATAGCTGAAACTTGGTAGGTAGGTGTATTTTGTTCACCGCTTTTCGATTCAGATACAAAAAGTAAGAAAAAATAATATTTAAGGGGGGGCTCCCATACATGAAACTAAAACCTAAAATTTTTTTTTTACTCAAACCTATGCGTGTGGGGAGTCTATGGATAGGTCTTTTAAAATGATGTTGAGGTTTCTAAAACCATTTTTTCTAAAAGTGTAAGGTTTGAGATATAGACGCTTCCAAAGTGGTAAAATGGGCGTCCCCCCCCCCTCTAACTTTTGAACTAAGAAAGTGAAAATTTTGAAAAAAATATATGATCTAGATCTCAACAAAAACTTGCAACGAAAATTGGTTTGAAGGAGATCGAACTGGTAGTTTTTGAGATATTGCACATTTTTATCAACCGCAAATATAACTTTGTCTTTCATACAAACACTATAAAAAACAAAGTTATTTTTGCCGTCGCAATATATTGTGATGTTTTCGTTAAGTGAAAGTAAGTGGACCCTGAATTCAGTTAAGGGTGGCACGGAACCCTCAGTGCGCGGGTCCGACACGCACTTAACCGGTTTTTGTGTTCTTTTACGCCGCCTCAGTCGTTTCTGCCTCACCCAATGGTTGACTGGTAGAGAATGCCTTAAGCATTAACTTCGCCATTTGTACTTTCTTTTGTCTGTGCAATAAAGAATTAAATAAATAAATAAATACCAATCACAAAATAAGAAGAGTATACCAACTGTCGTACTTTTAACTGTCAAAACGCTGATCTCCATGGATTTACTATGGCAATTTGAAACTATGACGTCATAGATTACTGCGTTCAACTTTTTACTGTTTACAGATACTAAACAAAGAATAATTTGAGTAAATTAATAAAATGATAAATGAATAGTTGGCCTATTATTATTTTATTAAAATAGGTGTCACAGATTTTGCATGAAAACCAACCCAACCCAACGAAATTGCCCCTTGAGCTTACTGGTTCACTCTAAGCGTTGATCAAAGTACAACTTTGTTGTGTGGTCAGAATAAGCCACATTGTTTGTATATTGCATTTCGAAACATTTCTTTCAGAAAGCAAGTAATGTACAAAAACTGGCTTTTCTATTTTTCCTGTCAGCATCACATCCGATTAGTATCGACGCCCGAGACATCGGATGTAATCGATGTTTTCAATATTTGTAGGCTCAGATGTGAGCTATTTTCAAACATATTTATCTTTGACATGTTTGAGAAGTAACGAGAATAAGTCGTTATTGATTATGCTCGGAAATTCGTTTACACAATTTTAGATACGTAATATACGTAGCGATTTTTTATATTATTATTATTTTTTAGGTAGAATTTGTAAGCATGTCTTATTTGAAATTTATATTTTTTATCATTTTGGTGTACTTTAAGCACTGGCAACACATCAGGTTACCCACTTTTGTTGCAAACTAGCTCTTATTACAACTACATAAGATGCTGCACAAAATGGGGAAAGTTATTTACCGATGTCAAAGTTTTTATTTCTATTTGAAGAGTGAAAAGTTGTAAATTAAACATTTGGAAATAAGTATACTTTAATATACTTTAATTTTTACTGATTGGACTAGGAGATTTTGCGTTCAGCATTAAATCCATCTTTTGTAAACTATTTTTTTGTGGAATATAATTTTTAAATAAAATAAATTCTTTGACCGGAGGCTTTTATTTAATTTTAATTTACGTCAAATGAGAGTAAGATAGGAGCCTGCTTATCTTTTATCCAATTGCATTACCTTATTCATTCTGTTCCATTCGCTAATTGGCAGATCCACTCCACAGCTCGGCTGGGCAATTACGTAATGTGAAGGCTTTTGAATTCCAATAATATGAATGTTAACAGGATTTGACCTGTATTAATGAGGGAGGGGTATTTTAAATATATGCCCTTAAAGTAAAATAAATTATATTCTTATTTTTTAGCAAAATATAGAACCAGCAATATGATACAATGCAAACAATTATTGTCCAGAGGTGTCCAAACATATAACTTGAAATAGTCATTTACTTCACGTGTTAACGATTTTGATTTACATTCATTAGGGATTATAACTTCGGATTAGGTACTATATTCTGACTCAAAGCATTTTCACCCCAGAAAGCACGTAAAACCGTTGGTCCTGCGCCGTTGCCGTTGGTCTCTCCCGGTCGTGTCAGATTGCTGTCCCATCGGGCTATGAGAGTAAAGTAAATAGAGAGTGCACCTGTGTTTGCACACACACTTGTGCACTATAATACGTCCTGCGCAGTCGGTTAGTCGTCGTGACTGGCCAGGGGCCACCGTAGTCATAATCGGTTAGGGGGACTACTAGTGCTACTTTTATGTCCGCCATTTTGGCTTCAAGATCTATGGCTGGTCTAGACCGACGCGACGCGCCATTCAAAAGCGCGCGCTTGAACGCCGGACCACTCAGTGAAAATAATATTAGTAGGTATTTAGCATTAGTTTCGTCTTTGATCAAAAAATATTTATATATTATTATTAATTAATTGTCAATTTTCAATTCATTATTAATTATTATGGTAATCGGTAAAACATTGCTTGCGGGTGTGATCGTCAATTAGGCAAGTAAGTTTGATTAAAACTTTATGGGATTCCAGTCGCATAGCGATTGTTTAAATTTACATAATACTTCTGCGGATTTCTCTGCACCTTAACAAAGATATTGCATTTTCAGACATTTTCAGTGAATTCACGCTCTAGAAAATTACCGTCGCCCAGCTTCGAATGAATCTGTGTAGTTTTATTTTGGTCACCTTTCAAAACGAACGACGTTGAAAACTACCAATTTACGCTTGTTGGATGCTGAAAAATCAGGTTTTCCTGACTAGTTCTCTGAACTTTAATGGGTACAAAAATTATAAGTTACCTATCATGAACATCTACATTTATGTATGCTTAGCATCCTTAAAAAAAAACCTATATTTGATACCAAAAATAACATTATAAAACGTACCTCACTAAATCATAGATGAAAAATCATTATTAATTACGGTCAAGGACTCTGGCGCCTAACCACCTTAAGAACCCAAATCGCTTGCACCTCTCGTCGTATTTTTGTGTCGTTTGTGCAAGCGATTTTCATTGGAAAGTGGTGTGGCGCCAAATACTTTCAGTCTTACCACAAATAATTGAACAAAGTTTGTTTCACTGTTTAATTATAATATATTTATTTTATTAGTTAGTGACGACTCGTTTGGTGCAGTAGTTAGCGCTGAACCAGCGGTCGCGGGTTCGAATCCCGCCAGGGGCAAATGTTTGTGTGATGAGCAGGAAAATTTGTACCTAAGTCTTGGATGTTATATGTATTTAAGTATTTATGGGAGACCCCCCGTTATGATCTTTGTCTGGTACTTTGTAACACGAGAAAGAAAATTCCTTACTTCGAAACCAGACGATTGGTGTGTTGTCTGGCGCATGTTTGATATATTTATTTATTTGTCTATTCATTTATTCGTTTAAAATCATCCTCAAACAAATCAAATGACATAAGGGTGACATAAATTTGTTTATTTATTAGTGGTAAACCAGGTCGTTCGACCGCACATATTAAAACATACGTACCAGTTACTACAAGTCTTGGTGAGTGAATGTTACAGTAACTCTATCAAAGCAAACGCTGTAAAATAAACAGTTTTTTTTTTGACAAATTGGATGCGAATTTGTGCACAAATTCGCATGCAAATTGAAGTTTAGAATAGTCCCGTCTAGCGTCAGAAGCCGGTTAGGATTTCAATTTCAGATAAATTCAAAGCCTGTATTCCAAATAAAAATACTCGCCGTTTGAAGAATTGAAGATTGATTTGGGTTCAAACCTATTTTAGAAATGCTTCATTCAACGGGTGAGTGAATATGGAAATATCAGACATCAGTATTTCTTGAGTCATGCTTAATATTTTTTGCTTTCAAGAAGGTAAAAAACAGACCTATTGTAAAAATTCGAATATAGAAGCCTACAATGTTCATCGAACATTTAAAAAAATAATCTCGTAAGGTAACCTCTATGAAGTTTTTTTACAACATTCGACAAGATACACTGTAACCCAAACTTCGCTCAGCGCGCGCACACTCAAACACCAATGTGCGCAAAGAAAGATTATAGAAGAAAAAACACCATGACAGCGCGCCGATGTTTTTTTATTCTTCTACTTCGAACAAAATTACGTGGCCGTGAGTGTGTAGTACAATTAACACTAAATTCGTAAAATGACTTTTTTTTTATTATATCTCTTTTATAAATTCGAAATACGTATCCAGAATTTCCTTTCAACTACATACCAGCTTCTTATGGATCAAAAATGTGACACACATAAACACCACATAAACATTTTAGTTGTATTTTACAACATGGTGGTTTACCGGTAACACTACTCTATTATAACACTACTATTGTTTTCAAATTAATTAAATTACGCGGCCACAGTCTAAAGCACAAGAAATGTATTTTTTGTTACGTTATGTTACGTTAGATAAGTTCAATTTTCTGATTTTCTGCTTCATTAAATATTATTAAAAAAACAAAGAAAAACTAAAATTGTATTAACTAACCTAACTATAATATAACTATTTTACTAACAATCTATATGGAACTTTGTTCTGAAATAAAATATTTGAATTTGAATTATTTTCACTAGTTGGTCGACAGATTAAACTGTGTCGGGACTACCATTCTTATGAACTACTTACTCAAATAAGTAAGTACATCAGTGGAGGTTTGGTTTTCTCTTGATTGAACTTATCCCTCTATCTCACACCCCTAAACTATGTACCAAAACCTAGTGCTCATAAATATTCGATCGAATCGTAAACGTACTTCTTGACATTTCCATTAGCAAATGGAAAATAATAAATAACAGAACCGATAAGGAGCTTAAAAGTTGCAAAAGTAAATCGAAACTAAACATTGGATTGAATATGAATGTTGATTCGCAATTCAGAATAATAGATACGCTTTACGTCCACTTTTTGTAAAAATTAAGGCACGTTAATTGAATTTAAAATGATATTTTCAGTTGCAGTTCAGTAATCAAACTCAATAAAAGTTTCGAAGTTGGGCATATATGTTGTAAAATTCATTAATTATAAGCAATTATTGGAAATTCCTGGATTGATTGGTATTTATTAAACATTTCTAATATGTTTTATTATTAAAACCGATTAATAAGCAATCGGCACACAAATAACGTTTATAGTTCATGAAGGGTAGAGCAAAGATTCAGAAGTCATTAAGAGTCTGTTGGAGTGAACAGTGCTACTAAACTATTTTTTTATTTACTTTCAGCGAAATAATTCCACACACAGAACTTTATAACGAAAACAATTGAAATAAAAAAAAATGCATTTAATTTCAATTTTATTTGAAGCTGCAGTCTAAATTCATAGTAAAAAACAAAATTGAATAACAATCATAGACAAAGCAAACTCGTAGCGCTTAACAATCGTTTTGCTCTTTTTACGGATCAAATAGGCGCGTGTTCAAAAAGGTTTTATCATTCAAAAGGTACAAAAAAATATTTATTTAACAGCTTGCCCATAGCCTTTGAACGTAAATAGAAAGTGTGCTGTGATTTTGAGACAAACGATAAAAGTAAAGGTGTATAATTTTATACTGATGCTAAAATGTAACATAATGACTTTAACGTAATAAAATACAGAAAAAAATTGACGGAAAAATATTCGGGATGGCAATGAATTCAACATTCCACGCGTTACAAGTGTGCTCCCACCCCTTAAAACCTTTCTCGATAAATAAACTATCCAACACATTTTTTTTTATATCAGTACAGTAGTTTCTGACATTAAACTCACAACTCATCAGGTTTAAATAATATTAGTTTAGATATAGATAGAGAGATATGCAAACGAAGTTGTGTTAAACCTCTAGTTTATCCAAATACAAATACAAATAATAAAAAATAATTTATTTCCAAAAGTTAATTGAGAAATAATGTTATACATCGGTCCCCGTACTAAGCTTAGATGCCTGTATCCAATATTTATATTCTATCTTGTAGGTTATGTTGTAAACATTTACAATATGGTCGGCTTACGACTATCTCGCACACCTTTCCGTTTTCATTGTTGAGTGAGCCTGCTATGAATATGATTGGCTCGTTGAATATTGCGAGGATGTAAGCGAAAGTCGTTACCTGGTCTGTAGATAGATTAGTGATGTGCCTTTATTGTAAACAGTTATCGATGATATCAAAAATTCACTGCAAAATTAAATAAGGAAACTTCAAAAAAATGAAACATACAAACGGTTGCACCGTTGACAAATAACTTATTCAGAATGAGACGGTTGCTAATATTTTTTTATTAATTATGTATTGCAAAACCTAAATTTTTATAACAGGTAGACTTAACACCATATGACATTCTCTACTAGTAGATAATACCTTTGGGCTAAGCAGAAATTAATGAATGGATGCATGTCATGAAGAAATGGAAAATTTTGTGCGTCATACTGTTGTAAACTCTGTATACCTAATGAAAATATTAATTTATATTTTATAATTTACATAAATACATTAATATAGCCAATTTAAATTGTCGTCATTGTTAAAGTAGCTGAAATTATACAGGGCTTATAAAATATGTCATTACACGTTCTGTGACTACTTAGTCACACAATTTTTCAACTAAAAGACAATGTAGATAATTATATCTTTAGTATTTTTACTTAAGCCAGATAACTCTTTTACGCCCACTGAGGTCCAGTCTAGATTCAAGAGCAAACCCGATCCATGTCAAAAAGTCATGATTTTATCGATACAATAAATATAATGTCGATAGAATTAAGACCATCCCTACCTAAGAAGCATCTGTAACCCAGTTACTTGCGATTCCGTCCGGCGGTCGGCTCGTAAGAACGTTTTCACACTGGCGGGTAACGAGCGTTATCCAGGCGGGGCGGTTGCGCGGCGTGAACGTCGCGGGCGCGTGGTTGGAACGTTCACCGTTGGGTCGAGTTCCCAACTGATGGGTAGCCGGACAGTCGAATATTAAACACTTGCTTTCTCTGCGGCAATCAAACATTGGACTGCAACAGATCATTCGTGCCTCTTTTTAACACTCACAGGCCTTATGTGAAGGCGTAGTGCTGCACTGCACTCTGCACAGTTATCGATAAGCGCGTGCGCTGGTGGCAGAGGAAGCGAGTGTTTAATACCACTAAAGACACACTACGCGAATGCTTAGTTCCATACTGGATTTCTAACATGCAACTATAAATACTAAAATCCTACTAATATTAAAAACGCAAAAGTTTGTGAGGATATCCATCCTATATCATGTATAATATCCATACATCTAGGAACAAACATACTTCTTCAACCAAAAACTACTAAATTTAATAATATTTTGGAATACCCCATAGGCTTTATTTAATTTTCATAAAGAAATGTATTTAATTACCGAAGATATGACTAAAGGTGTTAATAAAATCGAAATAAAAAACTGTTATTTTGGAACTGCATAAACTGTAAGAATTGCACCAATATTATGTTTGGCAGAAATATTTGCCTTGAATAGTTCTACTAGTAGTATTATAATGGGTGATTTTTTTGAGGTTAGGATTTTCATGCATTAGTATTTGCTCAGATTTTTTGAGGTTATGATTTTCATGCATTATTATTTGCTCAGTATGCTTTGACATTTCATCATGAATAGATTTACTAACGAGCAACGCTTGCAAATCATTGAATTTTATTACCAAAATCAGTGTTCGGTTCGAAATGTGTTTCGCGCTTTACGCCCGATTTATGGTCTACATAATCGACCAAGTGAGCAAACAATTAATGCGATTGTGACCAAGTTTCGCACTCAGTTTACTTTATTGGACATTAAACCAACCACACGAATGCGTACAGTGCGTACAGAAGAGAATATTGCGTCTGTTTCTGAGAGTGTTGCTGAAGACCGTGAAATGTCTATTCGTCGCCGTTCGCAGCAATTGGGTTTGTGTTATTCGACCACATGGAAGATTTTACGCAAAGATCTTGGTGTAAAACCGTATAAAATACAGCTCCTGCAAGAACTGAAGCCGAACGATCTGCCACAACGTCGAATTTTCAGTGAATGGGCCCTAGAAAAGTTGGCAGAAAATCCGCTTTTTTATCGACAAATTTTGTTCAGCGATGAGGCTCATTTCTGGTTGAATGGCTACGTAAATAAGCAAAATTGCCGCATTTGGAGTGAAGAGCAACCAGAAGCCGTTCAAGAACTGCCCATGCATCCCGAAAAATGCACTGTTTGGTGTGGTTTGTACGCTGGTGGAATCATTGGACCGTATTTTTTCAAAGATGCTGTTGGACGCAACGTTACAGTGAATGGCGATCGCTATCGTTCGATGCTAACAAACTTTTTGTTGCCAAAAATGGAAGAACTGAACTTGGTTGACATGTGGTTTCAACAAGATGGCGCTACATGCCACACAGCTCGCGATTCTATGGCCATTTTGAGGGAAAACTTCGGAGAACAATTCATCTCAAGAAATGGACCGGTAAGTTGGCCACCAAGATCATGCGATTTGACGCCTTTAGACTATTTTTTGTGGGGCTACGTCAAGTCTAAAGTCTACAGAAATAAGCCAGTAACTATTCCAGCTTTGGAAGACAACATTTCCGAAGAAATTCGGGCTATTCCGGCCGAAATGCTCGAAAAAGTTGCCCAAAATTGGACTTTCCGAATGGACCACCTAAGACGCAGCCGCGGTCAACATTTAAATGAAATTATCTTCAAAAAGTAAATGTCATGTACCAATCTAACGTTTAAAATAAAGAACCGATGAGATTTTGCAAATTTTATGCGTTTTATTGTTTAAAAAAGTTCTCAAGCTCTTAAAAAATCACCCGTTATTATCTGTGGTTCTACATAAAAGTCCGAAGAAGTATATACCTATCTACAGCTTTTCACTACAACCCTTTCTTATGTTTTTTTTATTGAAGCACTAACCAATAAGTTTGTGTGCTGTTCCGGTAAACAATGTCAAATAGCCAGTGCGCGCGTATCGGTTTATTCTTCGCAGTGAAGCAGAGCGGCATTCAATAAAATGTTATGATCAATTTATATTTGCAGTAGACCGCGAAATTTAGGACGTTTTGGCGAAGTTCCAATGAAACGGCATTGTAAATGTGAAGTCGCGCTATGATAGCGACAAAACTAGAAATATTTATTTTAATAACTGTTATACAGTGTAAGATATATACTTTTTATATCAGATTACTTTAATAACATAGCTTAGAACAAAAAATTGGATTAAATATTCCTAAAACTATTTTTTTACTTATTTTTTTATCTTTACTTTAGATTCCTTACCGGAGCGTAGGATAAACTTTCCAAATTCTATTAAAACCCCCAAGAGATATGTGGTAAGTAATTTGTTTTGGGTACCTAGACCTACCTTCACGTAATATATTTCTCCGACAGCGAAAAAAAAATGCTAAGTGTTATTGCATTAGTCCACCTTTGTACACTATGATTTGTGCAATAAAGTCTTTAAATAAATAAATAAATAAATAAATAAATAAGTGCTTAGTTTCATAGCAGCATTTTGGAACACATTTAAAGGGTGAGCGAAAATACTACTCGTATATAGGAACCTAAGTGATCTCGATCGGCTGCCTATAAGATTCTACAAATGTCATTGGGTAGTGTTTAAAATTGTTAGGTCTACAGTGTTCATTACAATAATTTGATTGAAACCTGTGTTGCCATCCTAATCTTGCGGCGCGCGCTCCTACGCACATCATTTTGAGTACTTACCTATTTTTTGCTTGTTTGAGAACCCCGTAAAGTAGTTGCTTTCGAGACGTTGTTCCCATGACACTGAACTGACCTACCAGGGCTCAATTTTCGCGTGTGCTTTCCCTAAAACTTATCTGAAGACCTGTGTGACTGTGCCTGTGTCCTCGGTGATCACCTGCAACCTGGAAACCATCTACTGGCGGATAATAGGTGAGTCCTGACAGACAAAACCTCCCATATATTTTTTGCCTACCACGTTGAATCCACTGCCGATCTCGAACATCTTTTGGTAGCAGAGCGTAGTTTATTTTGGACCTTTGCCTAAATAATTATTTTAAAATTAACGTAATTAATTAGCTTCCACCCTTTACATAAAACGTCTCATTCTATCTTAGTAATTATTGTGAAATCTGCATTCCCCCTTTGCACGCGGTAGCCATCTTAGTTCCATTCATTTCTAGCAGTTACATAATGACGATAAATAAATAAATATCTAAATTCATCATTGTGTTACGGGGTGCGCGAGCGCATTTTAATTACTTGCATTCCTGCCTATTGTTGTGCTATTGATAACGTTCGCCGTCCCTCCGCCACGTGTGTGTTTATACGAGCTATTTACGAGTTACGATTATTCCTTACCTATTTTATTCATTACACCTTCACCGAGCCGTCCTGCATTCCTTTGCCTTTTGAAAATTACGTGTTGATAAATTACCATTGATTTTAGTGTAAGTAAGTACATATACTTACTTCAAACATGCCTGATTCTGAATCGAGTAACGAGACCGTGAGGGCCCTATTTTACACGGACACGGCTGAATACCATGAGGCTATAGGTGAAATTCGTTATGTGAGTGATTGGGTTGATGATTCCCATCGCGTCCTTGAGACCTTCTCCGTTAATCGCATGCGTGCGCGTCTTTCTGACCTCCCACTTATGTGTGATAAGTTTAGAGCTGCCTGTTCTAAGTTGTTAGGAAACCTTGACCCTGCTATTTATGAACAAGAATATGTTTAAATTAAAACCGAGATGCGCGTTGTGAGGGACAAGGTAGATGACCTTAAAATAAGATTGGAGGAAATAAAACCCCACCAGTTCGAGTCTCCCCGTACTAGTACCCCCTTGAAGGAAAATAAGTCCATGATTGTTGACACCCCGGCTAGTAAATTACCTGACCTACCTATACCTAGATTCGACGGCCGTCCCGACGGATGGATTAGTTTTATAGACCAGTTTGATTGTCGACCACAATCAGCCGACTTTGACCCCTACCTTAAAGCTTCATTACCTAGTCGGTGCCTTGTCTGATGAGCCCCGTAGGTTGATTCAGCACCTTAAGATTGAAGCGGGCAATTATACTGTGGCTCGTGACCTTCTCAAGCGTAGGTATCACAACCTTCGCGTCCTGGCAGATACGCATATCGCGCAGATAATGATGCTACCTAATATTTCACCTAAATTGTCCGGCTTACGTGTATCGTTTCTTAACCCTCTTCTCTCAACTTACCGTTGTTTAGAACGATTAGACCTGCTTGTTAATCATTGGTCATATTTACTGGTACACCTATGCCTTGCGAAGTTGCCTTCTGAATTAAAATCCTGTTTTGAGCGTCGTTTTGGTGATGACCCTAATAAACTTCCAACCTTTGATCAACTTATTACCTTCTTAGAGGATGAATGTAGGCATCACGACAATGTAGGTAGTGCTTCGGTCGTCGACACTGCTGCCTCACTTAGTACGAGCTCCACTCGATTCCCGAAATCTAACGCGCGGTCTCCGCCTCCTACGAAGACATTTGTTATGTTTGCACCCACACCGAAGTGTCACGTTTGTAATAGTACGTCGCATTACGTACGCGAATGCCCCGAGTTTGTTCGCCTCCCTACACGTCAACGTGTCAATGTAGTTAAAGAGGCCCGTTTGTGTTATCGATGCCTAGATAAACACTCCATCTCTCAATGCAAGCGAGATTATCGCTGCAATACCTGCCGTCGTTCTAGTCATCATACGTTGCTGTGTTATGCCGATGACGCCCCCGTGAAGCATCAGCATGAACGCTCCTACCGCGACGTCACAGCCTTACCTTCAAACTCGCCGAGGACGTCCCCGCCGCGTGACCTGACGGAACGTACTTTCCCACGCACTAGAGCCTATAACAGCTTTTCACCTCGTAATTCCCACAGAGCTTTACCCCCGCGTTCGGGCGGGCGATTTTCGCCTGTACCCAATAGTGATCGTGTTTATCACGCTCCTCCTCCAAGATCTCAGGATGAACGTGCCTTCCATTCAAAGCCAAACGATTCTTCACAATTCTGACTAGATAGCCCTCCTGTACCTGCCCTTACTTCAGTATCACGCAATTCTCTTGTTCTTTTACCTACGGCCTTAATTCACGTTAAAACTTCGTCTGGATATTACGCAGAAGCCCGTGCCTTATTAGATACCGGCGCCCAAGGCTGCCTCCTTACTACAGAGTTTGTTACGGACCAAATGAACTTACCTATCACTCCTTCACATGTGCCCGTTCGTGGAATAGGTAATATACAGTCAGTCCATTCCCATGGAACTGTATCCCTTTCTTTTAAACCTGTCAATTCTACCCTACCTGTGATATCGACTACCGCCATAGTTGTCGACGTGATTGCTGGGTCCCTCCCGGAAGTAGATGTACCTAAAGGTGTTGTTACCCCTACCAAGCATCTACCACTTGCTGACCCCCTGTTCCATAAACCTGGTCCTATAAGTGTACTACTTGGAGCTGACATCATTGGCCGCCTGTTGAAGCCTGAGTTGTTTGTTTTACCTGATGGCCTTACTGCCATATTGACAATCTTTGGGTTCGTCTTGTCAGGCCCTGTTCATGGACGTCTTTCTGAAATGGAACCTCCTATGACTGGAGTCTCAGACTCATTTACCTATAAATGTTCCTATGATGCCTGTGATACAGTGATTACAAAGAGAAAGGTATTATCTGTGATTGCCCGAATTTATGATCCCTGTGGCTGGATATCTCCAGTCGTGTTTAAGGTCAAAGAGTTTATCCAACGTTTGTGGCTATCTGACCTTTCCTGGGATGATCCCCTTACAGAGCCCCTCGCTTTAGAGTGGGCTACCTTTATTCAAGACATGACTAAAGTGAGCAAAGTGGCTATTCCTCGTCATATACTTTCTAGCGGTTCCTCCTCCTTATCGCTACATGGTTTTTGCGATGCCTCCGAGTTGGGTTATGCTGCGGCCGTTTGTTTGCGCGCGGAGCATGCGTCTGGTGATTGCTCCGTCCATCTTGTTATGGCCAAGTCAAGGGTTGCGCCCGTTAGGACCCGTTTAACGATTCCCAAGTTGGAATTGTTAGGAGCTACCCTCCTCTCTAAATTATTGCATCACGTCGCTCTTTGTCTGCAAAGGACGTCTGTGTTGACTTCAATCCATAGTTGGACGGATAGCAAAATTGTTTTGTGTTGGTTGAAAACACCTCCCCACCTTCTTCAGACTTTTGAGGCAAAGCGTGTTTCCCAAATTATTAATTCTCCAACATCTAGTCATTGGAGACATATTCCTGGCTATATGAACCCTAGCGACTGTGCATCAAGAGGCATGCCCGTCTCTAAATTGGTAGACCACACTCTTTGGTTTTCTCCTTCGTGGTTGACCGAGTCTCCTAATCAGTGGCCCGTGACTGCGGAACCTACCTCGAATAATGACCTCCCGGGACTACGTTGTTTAGTAGTGTCTGCTGAAGTTTCTCCTCCGGACCCTTCCTTTTTATTAGAGCGGTATAGCTCATTGAACAAGTTGATAAATGTAACTTGTTACCTAAGGCGGTTTTTATACCCTAAAACTTACTCCTCATTCCTGAGTACTGAAGAGCGTAGAGAATCTCTTATATATTTAGTGAAAATTGTTCAATTTACCTGCTTCAGTGATGAACTAGACCGTTTGAAGAGGGGTGATACAATCACCAACTCCCTCAGGAAATTAAGCCTGTTTTTAGATGACAGAGGCCTAATACGAGTGGGTGGCCGTTTACGGCACTCTGACCTTCCTTATGACGCTCGACACCTCCTGCTTCTGCCTAAAAATGGTAATTTCGTGAATATTTTAATCTCCCATTACCATCGTGAAAATGCTCACGCAGGTGCGAATGCCCTTCTGGCTATTTTAAACAGAGAATTCTGGATCCTGTCTGCCCGCCGCGCTATTCAACATGTGATTTTTAAATGCCTTTCTTGTTATCGACTTAAAACGGCTGTCTCCCAGCCTCCTATGGGTGACCTTCCTAAGGACCGTGTCACCGCGGCTAGGCCATTTGATGGTGTAGGCACTGATTTCGCGGGCCCCTTCTACACCAAAGTTCAGGCCTATAGAAATAAAAGGCTGGTTAAGAGTTACCTTTGTGTATTTGTTTGCCTCTCCACCAAGGCAGTCCACCTTGAGGTCGTGTCGGACCTAAGTACAGAAGCCTTTGTTGCCGCCTTTTCCCGATTCGTTTCACGTCGTGGTTTACCTCGCCTTATCCGCTCGGACTGTGGCCGAAATTATATCGGTGCACGTAATTACTTACAGGAGTTAGAGTCCTTCTTGTCTCAAAATCAAGCTACTATTGGTTCCGAGCTTTCCAAGCGCAATATTAACTGGGTTTTCGACCCCCCTGTCTGCCCCCACTGGGGAGGCCTTTTCGAAGCTGCTGTGAAATCGGCAAAATCCCACCTCAAACGCGTGATAGGAGAAACCCCTCTTACCTTTGAGGAATTAACAACTGTTTTTACCAAAATAGAAGCAGTTTTAAACTCGCGGCCTCTGTGTCCACTTTCTCCAGATCCTAACGACGTCGAAGTATTAACGCCCGGACATTTTTTGATAAGTCAGCCTTTAACCGCTTTACCTGAGTACCCTTATGAGAATGTTAAGCTTCATCGCCTCACACGGTTTCAGCTGATCCAACAACTTACGCAGCACTTTTGGTCTCGTTGGCATTTAGAGTACTTAAATACCTTACAGGCAAGGAATAAATGGACGTCTCCTTGTAATCCTCCCCAAGTTGGCGAACTAGTTCTAATAAAGGACGACAACCTCCCACCTTTGCAATGGCGCCGTGGTCGCATTGCTCATTTATACCCTGGCCAAGACAAAGTTGTTCGCGTCGTTGATGTGAAAACTCCCACAGGTATCCTTAAGAGATCTGTGACGAAGCTGGTTCGTCTTCCAGTTTAGTATATAACTTTTCCTTTTACCCTTCCTTTCTCTCTCGTAAACACTTAACGTGTTTAGGGCGGGCGATATGTTCATTACAATAATTTGATTGAAACCTGTGTTGCCATCCTAATCTTGCGGCGCGCGCTCCTACGCACATCATTTTGAGTACTTACCTATTTTTTGCTTGTTTGAGAACCCCGTAAAGTAGTTGCTTTCGAGACGTTGTTCCCACGACACTAAACTGACCTACCAGGGCTCAATTTTCGCGTGTGCTTTCCCTTAAACTTATCTGAAGACCTGTGTGACTGTGCCTGTGTCCTCGGTGATCACCTGCAACCTGGAAACCATCTACTAGCGAATAATAGGTGAGTCCTGACAGACAAAACCTCCCTTATATTTTTTGCCTACCACGTTGAATCCACTGCCGATCTCGAACAAGCGTTTTGAACCAAAATATCTAGCGAGCGTTCTTAGAATATTCTATAGAACTCAGTAGAACAAAGAACGAATGTTCTGAGTAGGAGAATTTAATAAAGTGGGGATAGAATGAGCATTCGCTTGTCTGATTTAAATGGGCCTTAAGAAGAATTAAGAATCGACCTGTTTATCCTTTTAAAGACTTTCATTTATTTTGATCATTTGAATTAAAAGCGCACTTGAATTAAAGGAGCTAGCCTATAACTACCTATGCCAGATATTGTATGACACAGAGTTTGATTCTTGTCTGTCTGATATAGTTGCTTTTTACAAGTGCAATTTATTATATTAAGGTTGTAAAGTAACAAAACACTACAAAAAGAAAAAAAAAACAAATTGCTTTTCCAATATTTAATGATAAATTAAATCCTTACTACATTCTAAACAGAACCATACACCGATCCATTTTGCCTTAAAGAAAGCTTAGCTAATAGAAACTGTGACACAAAAGGGACCCACGTGGCCCGAAGCTCCACTAGTGCTAATCAGGTGCACTGTGCAGTGCACACTGGGCACTATTATATTAGACTTTTCAGCTCTTTCAATACTTTGTAGGATTCCCTGTGAAGAAAAATTGTTGGATGTAAGGACAGTGCGCTGTAGTTGAGTATTAGGGTTCCGTAGTGGAATGGAAAAAAACAGAACGCTTATAGTTTTGTCGAGTCTGTCTGTCTGTCCATCCTTCCGTATGTATATAGTAACTTTATTCTGAAACTATTAGCATAACACACTTGAAACGTGGTAGGTAGGTGTATCTTGTTAACTGCTCTATGATTATCTTACATGGATGGAACTAAAACAAAAAAAAAAAACTTACGCCTATTCGTGTGGGGTCGTGTCTATGGTTTAGGTCTTTTAGTAGTTTATGAGATATAGCACATTTTCAACAACCGTAAATATAACTTTGTCATCCACACAAACACTATGAAAAGCAAAGTTATTATTGCTGTCAACAAAATATTGGGGTATTTTGGCTAAGTGGAAGGAAGTGGACCCCTAACTCAGTTAAAGTTGGCTCGGAACCCTCAGTGTGCGAGTCCGACTTGTACTTGGCTGGTTTTTATATATGAATTGTGGAGATGTAATTTCTCTAAGATACTCGTCGGTAACAAAAGAGTATTATGGCGCTGTCGTCTTTTAGTTATTTTAAGTCATTAGGGTCTTATTTCTTTAAGGGGATTTGTAACTATAATCATATTATGATGTGTAATAAAGGGTTTTCTAATTTTACTGAAAGTAGGACAAAATATGAAGGGGGTGCTTACCAAGAAAATCCGCTTCATACCCCATTTGACGCTGTTGAAATACAAAAATATCCTGACTACCCCGCGGTCGTTCAAATCTCGCAAGGGGGAAATGTTTGTATGATGAGCACGAGCATTTGTACCTATGTCATGGATTTTAAATGTATTTAAGGATTTATGGGAGACTTCCTCGCCATAATCGTTGTCTGGTACTCCGTAACACAAATAAAATACTTATTTCGATCCAGACAATCGTTGTGTTGTCTGGGGCATATTTTTTGTTTTTAAAAATGTGGAAAAAGAAAATAGCGGCCACACTTATTTTCATGGCTACGATTTTTAAAAGGATATTAAGTAAAAATCTAGTCAAGAACTCAAGAAGTACAAGTAAACTTAACAACTACATAACATAAATAAATGAAATGATAATTGTCTGTTATTTCTGTTCCATTGTGCACGAATCTGTAAATAAAATAACAGCTCTCAAATTGTAGCTGCTCCAAATAGATGCTGGAAGCTTTTGTACTTGCTTGCAGAAAACAGACGCTATCTAAGTAGAGTAGAATGTTTTCGACGCAAATATTCGTGGAAATTTAATATCTGTTAAGTTGTTGTGGAAACTCCCATTTGAATTTGAACAATCTCAATTTGAATTGATTTGCATGAATGGACTGGAAACATAGACTTACTGACCACCTAAATAAACATAAGTTTGAGATACCATTAACTCTATTATTAGATATTTCAGGGTTTTCCATAAAAATCCTAAAATATAAATAAGAAGTATTGTTCGATTTTTTCGAAATAAAAAACATTTGAAATTCAACTCAAAAATAACAAATTGAATCAAAATTGGTAAATTTTATTTCATCATTTATTTCAGGAAAGGAAACAATGGCACTTATCTACAAGATACCTTAAAGACAACCAAACATACATACAATAACAACATTATAATATCAAATAAATGTAACACTATTTTGGCGTAGTGTTGTAAAGCATGACCTGATTAAATAGAAATAACTAGAGCTTATATACAGAAATATAAATTTTTAGTGTTATTAGATATTAAAGTTTCTATATCGCTATCTTTTCTATAAAATTATGAACCGTGCCCATTTAACCGAATGCATACAATTTGCTAGTGATATGCAACAATAATTACGAACTTTTTTAAGTATTTAGTTCATTGAATAATTTTATTCGTGGCTTCAAAATTTCACAGATAAGTAATTTTATTCATGTACATGTTAAACCCGATTTCAGGACAAACTATTTTGGCTTAGGGCTTTACTAGTTAATCATATCGTGTATAGAACGAACTAGTTTAGCTTTAGCCAACTAGGTATGCTAGGAATAAGAAGGCGGATGTAGTAGAGACGAAGACTTATCAGTTATGAAGGGAACTTTTTATCAAGTGCTTACTATCTAGGCTGGAATTGTAGAAAGTGTTGAGATCAACTGAGTTTATTTGTTATATTCCTTCCATGTCTCCTAGTTGGTACATATCACTCGCAACGTACAAAATAAAATTGCCTAGTATATTATTTCTGATTTTATATTATTTTGCAATAATATATGTACTATTTATAAAGCTGAAGAGTTTATTTGTTCAAACACTCTAATCTCAGGAACAAAAATTGATTAAGAAAGAGGAAGATCATCCAGGAAGACATAATCATCACGCTCGACGGTAGTAAATTCAAAACACGCAGACCGCTGCGACATAAAGGTACTATGAAACTTAGTCAAACTGTGCATAATAATTTCAAAGCTAACTGAACTAAAAGTACACTGCAACTCCTAATAAACATCAAATAATTAGTACATTATAACAAGAATAGCAATCAAGTTAACAAAAACTTAGTTAGGAGGCCACAACATCAATCAGCCTGTCTTATTAGAGGATCGTACTCATTTCTCATTGACTTTACGCATTTTTTGTTTGTCTACATAGATAATAGACATAGGATTCATTATATTTTATGGATACAATTTTCTATTGAGCCGTAGACAAGCTATAGTATAGTTGATGTATGTCATGTTAATATTCATATACAAAAATAAATACAGATAGCTGGAGGGTTTTCAACTGATCGATTTTTACTGTTATCTTTTTTTTTATCGACAATTTCAAATCAATTTTAACTTGCCGCGGCGCCGCTACTGCACAAAAAACAACTGGGACTACTTGGTCTGGTCATAGATTTAAATGTCCTGTCGTCTTTCACCTGTCAAATATGGTGATAAGGTGTCGAATAAGGTGATCCAATGTGTTCCCGTACTAGTCCTAAACTCACCAGAGCTTTAGATCCTTTTGTACTTGGATGTAGCTTAACATAGATAACTTCTCTGAATATTATTGTAGAATACACTGTCTAGTCTACATTCTCAACTGCAAACAAAATGTATGAGCTGCATGCGACTGAGGAACTATTCTGTATATCTTGTGAATCTGAATATTTACTTTTGTTTTACGTTCATCTAAAAGAGCTTATGAACTACATTATCTTTTTATTGACTGACCTAACGGCCGTTAGGACAGAAAAGTTCTACACTCGAGATCTTTTGATCAAAAACGTAGCATAGGACATCTACCAACCAACAAGAGGGACTGACGACCTTGTAAATTTCACAGAATTGCACTGCTTGCATCCGGTTGCTGTGGAAACTATGGAAAATGCCTTTATTAGGGCTGATAATGATGATAACAATAAACAAAGATCTAAGAGATTTAAGTTCAAGAATAATTAATAATGAATCTTTATTTGGAGAACAAACAGCTATAAATAACACATTTGGCATAATAGTAATGCACTGTTCTTAAGAAATAGAGTTTTCACCATTATTTATTGCAACGAATATGTTGACGAGATTGAAGTGTTGTAATAATCGAAGGAATGTTACACATCCTTATTGCCACATAAGGAAAATGTCTTCCACTGGAAAAATTACAAGGGTACACCTACATCAGGTGGTTATTCAACAAATTTCGGAAATTTTTCGTGAAATATGTCAAATTCAAATTCAAAATCAAAATCTTTATTTCAATTTAGGTCATGAAATGACACTTATGAACGTCAAATATACAGAGAAAAAAAGTTAAAATAAATATGCCCTGAAAGGGCCGAAACATGCCTCCTTATCTTTTGGGCCCTACCAGCGCTTCGAGACAGAACAAAGACAATTAGGCAAGTGCTGAGAAGAAACGCCGGAACAAACTCTGTCACCACTAGCTGCCGTAAAATCAAAATCATCATAGGTAAGTACATCAGTCGGTGCAGGCTGGACGGACCACACATTCGTGTCGGTGTGATTATAATAAGTTATCCTATTCTTAAACCTATTATGACCTATTCAGTTAGTACATCAAAGTAACGATGTCTTAAGTGATACTTTGATTCTAGGAATAGAATTTCTAGGAACTTTCATATTGTTGCACGCTTAAAATATATCAGTAATACTCAAAAAGAACTGTAAGAATATCGGAAATATCAATTCCGTTATTTTCACTTACTCAGAATAAGGCTTTTGCTCAAGCTTTCTCCTGATATTGAAACGCTAACGATGTTAGTCGAATAAAAACTCGCATTATAGGAAAGGGTCTCGATAACGACACTCATGTAACGTACATTCAACGTTAAAGGAATACCAACTTCTTTTTTAAATCGGTAAAAAATACAATAAAAATACTTTTTTTTTTATTCAGGTTTAAAAATTATTTATAATTTTTGAACCGCTTATTTAGTAATCACAAGTAGTAACAAGTAAACGCACAAATCGAACACAATCTAAGATACACGAACACATTAAAAGAAAAGGTAGGCCAAGTAGATATACATATAAATTGTAATCAGCTACAATTAGAGAATACACAAATAAGATGCATTGAATACGATTTTTTTAACTTACTGAACAAATTTATAAGCTTACGACGGTTCATGTGTCTGACTAGTGACAGTACATTCACTATTTTCTTGAAAATGCCTTAATAGTGCTTAGAAAGCGGCCTCGCTTTAACAAGAAGCGTATTCCATTCCTTAGTCCATCCGTCACAATGATACCTACTCCTTTGAGATAGCCGGTTGCTTCGAAAGTTAATTCATAGATATACATAAGAATCAGTTAAGGCGAGCTTTTTCGGCCGCATCGGGCAAAAATGGTTCCCCTCACCCCTCACGCCAAATACGAATGCGAAGTAAGCTAAATCATCGCGCGGACGAAGCGGGCAATGACCCCGCCTCGGGATCGAGCAATAACTGTACCACAGTAAAAGTAACTGCAGTATTGAATAATTATACTTCTCCTTCTCAAATTTTTACTATTTTTTATGTATGTTGTCATGGTAATTATGTACCTATTGCATTTGCTAAAATTTAAATGAAACGAATCAGGTTTAGATTTGAAAAAAAAAAACTAAATTCTTATTAACTTACAAATTTCATGAAAAAAAATTAAGGATAAATCCTTGAAGGCTTAATTGTTAAAAAATATATGAGGTTTTTTTTGTAATAACTTACTTTTTTAACAGAACTAAAAAAGAGGTTATCAATTCGACATTTTAGACTGGATATAATTTGAGAATGTTGAGTATCTATTAAGGCTTCCAAGCATGTGTGTAAATTTTTATAGTGTTTGCATGTTTATCAACTAATTTTTCGGAAATGAGTAGTCAGCATAGCTACCTGACGCCAAGCTACGCAATACAACGCTAATAGAAGAATATTATTTTAACTCGTCAAGTATGTGTGAATGAGACACAATAGAAATTCGTTTGATACCTGACTGATTAATGCCTTCGTTACAAAGAGTAACAATACAGTGGAAAAATCGAAAAGTACAACTTCGAAATTGGGAATAAATGTGTTATTTTTGTTGGATTATTGAAGGCATATAAACTCAATATAAAATAGGCATAGTAAAAAAAACAATAAAATATGCAGTCCCTTTTTATGATAGTGCTATCCACGAAGGCGCGCCCCACTCTTTTTTTGATTGAGAAAGGCGCGGGGTGCAGGGGGTGACAAGCGCGTCAGTTGCGAGCCGGCCGTCATTCTAAAATTCAGACTCGTTTTCAAAAATTCATTAAATATTTTAAAATGTCAAGGAAAACCCAGTGTGTTTTACTAAAAAAATAACCTGGTATAATCTATTGTCATCATTAAATTTACTTAAAGAATAATAATGGTAACTTAACATTTTTTATATGTTATAAAATGTTCTTACGTTTTTCGTTTACGACAATCGTAAAAATGTTCCTGGTGCAATTAAAAAAAAACTCTTCTAGTAGCTAACCGTACCAGCTTAAAACTATATCTAAGTCATAAAATTACTATCCCTTTGGAATAGAATGACAAGAGCGAGATGTCACTAGCAGCAAACTGTGTGATAAAAAGAGATGCGAGATGCAATGTAGCAGAACAATTTTTAGCGGCTGTCAGTCAGTTTGGAGGCCCATGGAGGCTCGCTAAAAATTTCTTTCAAGTGATTTTTCATAAATTCAGGTGATATTGTGTATATTTTTTTGAAATAGTTATTCTGAAACATCGTGACTTGATTGGTGATTGATTGTTGTTCATTACAGCGAAATAACGCCAGCAAAATTATTCAATTATCAGATAGATTAGTCCAAATCGAAGCCTCTTAATATACGATTTATAATTATTTACCAATGCGCTTCAAATTTAAAGTACGCAGTTTGATTATTCTATTCTATAGACGTTAATTTACGTAAAAAGTAAAGACAGAATAACACAGGTAACTCATATTTGCGAATATTTATCTCAAGAAATATTTTTTCGTTTTACACTAGGGCTGCATGTCCGATATTTTGTGTAGACTGTTTATCATACAGTAAACTAATATGTTTAACTTAGGAAGATTGGTATAAATCACCTGAACGAAAGGTTAGCTCATTTGAAGTTACAAATGTTACGTACTTAGTTAGAAGTTACTGTCATCTAAAATCGGTTTCGTTTGACAGTTCTTACTTTTTCTTCTCTTCTGATAAGAATATTAATTTTATGATCTAAGTTGAGCATCTTTCCCTTTGAGTGTATTTTTTGTAGTGTGCTTGTCATACGTAAGTCATTAGGATGTTTCAAATTCAATTCAAATGTTGGTAAAAGCTTGCACACATGTACTATAAACGATTTGGACGAGTGATGGGGCGCGCCGTCGTGGATGTTACTATCTATATGCTATGGTTAAAATTTTCGAATACCATAGAAACCAAATCAATTAGCCGTTTAATTTTAGGTCTTGCCATCAAATATGATTTTTATCATCATGAAATATATTATTGTATTGAATAAAAATTATGTACTATACCTAAAAGCATCGTGCCTTACAGATCAGCTGCCAAGCAAGTATCTGCATTTTTTTTACTGCGCTTATAAGCACTGAAAATTATCTATGCTATAGCGATCTTAAGCAATTCACAAATAAAAAAATAATACAAATTTATAAGTTACTAGTTCTGATCAATTCTCATTTGGTTATAATAATAAAATCATTCATTGAAAGCATAAAAAAACCAATATTAAGTAGGCAAGTAGTTAAAAAAAAAACTATCACTTTTTAAGCTATATTGGGCATAGAAGCACTGAAAATGACTAATATTATAGCAATCTTATGCAATTCGCAAATAAACAAATAATATTAATTTACAAATAACTAGTTCCTCAACTTTCTCATTTGGTTAAAATAATAAAATCATTTATTGAAAAAATATAAAACAATATTAAGTAGGCATGGTAAATAAACAACAAAATATACTGTCCCTTTTTATGTTATAGTTCAAACGTTCGAACTTTATAGAAACGAAATCAATTAGCAGTTTTGTTTTAGGTCTAATTCCATCAGATGTTTTTTTTATCATCAAGAGATGGTGCTTGTATAAATTTGGGAATAATGTAGCTTATTGACCAATTTCAACAAAAAAGACTTTGACACGTCATGGAGGTAAATACAATTTTATTTTATTTTAATATAACAGCAAAGGCATAAAACGGAAAAATACGGTGTACTCATGCATATTTAAAAAAAATAAGTAAAAATACTTATCATTTTTCCCTAAGCATTTTTTATAAGCTCGAGGTTTCCATTTTCTGCACTTCATAGTACTATACCCCATTATTCAGACTTTGGTTACTTATTGTTCTATATCATTAACAATATTTTATTAAATTATTAAACAAATCACACACATTACTACGATTTTAAACAAAAAGAAATTGGTTCTGATACAAATTTTTATAAAAACAATTGATT
The DNA here is from genome assembly GCA_963584085.1 of Pyrausta aurata. NCBI lineage: Eukaryota > Metazoa > Arthropoda > Insecta > Lepidoptera > Crambidae > Pyrausta > Pyrausta aurata. Next base: position 5,622,189 of record OY757275.1, on the reverse strand, counting down.
AAAGCCCGTTGCACTCGGGATTTGGCGGAGCGAAAAAAAGTGACGTGACCACACTCGGGAACGCCTCGACGGGCACTGAATAGACGATGAGCATCACGAACGCGCGCGTCCTGCTTCATTTTGACAACTTTTCACTTTTTAGGTAAGCAATATATTGAAAATCAAAAATCTGTCTTTATGGATCGAAAGATAATGAAACGTTCTATCTATTGGTATAATTTTGATACCATTTATTGATGTATTTCCAGACATAAATACGAACTTATGTTTTATTCAGAGCTCACTTTGGATTTATTTTCTATCGAGAAAAGTATTATTAATCGTGTTTTGGCTTTTACAGTCTTAAAGATAATATCTTCAAATATAATATATGTAAATTTTAGAACCACACGTGTACTTCTCGTGTTGTAAAACTAACACAAACGGAGTTGAAATTTGGATAAAACGGAGCAATAGCGCCTTAATAATGTAAAACTTTGAGAAGTATTGGATTGAAACTTTAACCTTTAAATCGACTTTTAACATGGTAGAATTTTATACCTACTAGGTATTGTCAATTTTTTTAGATTTTTTCTAGCATTGACTGTACTTTTCTATATCAATATGCTAGCTAGGTGAGCTAGATTCTGAGGTGTATTGCGGGGTCATGGGATAGCTGAATGAGATGAAAAGGGTGTGTTCATCATCAAAAATAAGTAGCTATCAGTTTGCGAAACCATCACGATGAAATTTAATATTTGGACTTATCTAACATACGCTTACGTCATCAATTTATATTTACACATATGTTGTCTTAATTACCTAATGCTAGTAAAATGGTACGTACCTTTTTTAAAAGTATATTCACAGCTTTATTTTCTTTCAAGACTAGTAGATATGAATTGAAAACTAATTGGCTAAGAATATGAATATAAATATTCTATCAGAACGTAAAAGTTCCCTACTTTTAACAGTCGATAAAAACGTGATATCTATTAGATTCATCTGCTAATGGGCGCAGAAATAGAGATGTGAACAGACAGAGTTAACAAACTGGGTCAGCTCCAAATCTGTAATACTAGGTCCGGAAAATTTCCTTGGAACTACACCAAAATAAATAAAAGGAATGACAGTTTTTAATAAATATTAATTTATTACCACAGCATTATGAATACGTTTAATCGACATTTATCGTCACTGACCTATTCAAGAGAATTTATTAACCTGCAAAACACTCAAACCTTATATCCCAAAAATTTTACCAGATATAAACCAAGTTTAAATCACCCGACAAATTAAAAAAGTATGTAAGAATGCCGTCACTGTAACATTGTTTTAAAATAGGTATGATAATATTTTAGAACGGTTCTGCCTGGTACTTAGTTTTTAGCATAAGGGGAGAACAGCCGTGAACTCAATTCAGAAATTGAATAACTTAATGCTCATTTCTTACAGATTCCCAAACGAACTGTTAAATGTAATTGTTCCAACGTGCATGTCTCACCTCTATTCCATAATATTGGATAGAGCAAGCTAGAGGTGTTTGTGTTGAACCAACCTCAGAAGGGAAATAAGGAAACACAATCGTGAGTGTAATCGTGTCTTATTGTAAATATAATACTGGTTGATGTGATGTTTTTGTGATTGATTCAAAAGATAATTGAGTTTACATCCTGTTTATTGTATTCTGGAGGAATTAATAGTGCATTATGTTTATTTGGTTATTTGATCAACTATTTTACACATTTACACTTTGAAAAAGTGTCTGTGCTTTTTATTTTTTAAACTCAAATTAAGATATAAACGTGCTGTTTTAGTTTCACATACAATATTCTTTAAATAAAATTGTACAATTGTTTGATAAAAAATCCCAATGCCTAAAATACAGTCAGTAATAAAGTACCGTACAACACAGCGTTAACATGAAATGCACATTTGTCAAAATACGCTATGACCTTTTACAGCTATTTTGTAACTGAAAGACAAAGCCTGAAATACTCGTACTAATACTCTGAAAGATGAGTTTACAATCTAAATAAACCGAAATCGCTGACATAAAAAATATAAAAGTAGATGGTGAAAAAGCAACTGCACTTGATTGTATTTAAATGACGCGAGTAAGCAAGTTAAAATAGATTAGAGTAAGCAATAATAATAACAAAACATTAAAAACTCCATGACATGTGTATTAATATCAATAATTATGACTTGGGTAATTCTTTTAATTGTAAAATATTATGTGTACACGTATTTGCATGCTATTAGTTCATAGCTGAAAAAGTTGAGCTTACTGTAGAATTAAGACCATATATGTATCCTTTTTCATAAGCAAATAAATGCATTTCATTTCATTTCATTTCATAATTTGTGAACAAAATTAAAGTATTATTCTTATTGGAATATGAACACCAAATAACCTGCAGGAATTGGGCTGCTATTTCTTGGAATATATGTTTAGACGTCCAACGACAAGATGGACCAACGACATAACGAAGATCGCAGGATTACACTGGAAAGTCGCTGTGGAAAAAAGTTAGAAAGGCCTATCAATAATTTGTCAATGGTGAAACAGGCCTTTTATTCGGTGAAAAATCTTAGAACAGCCTCCAGACATCAATCATTTGGAACCAACAGGGAAATTCGCATTTTAACGTAGACCACAAAAAATAGCTCAACATCTACTCGTATTGCCCAGACAAATCGCATCAGCGTTCCAATTTAACTTTGGGTTTTTGCTAACTAACTTGTGTTGGGGTAATTTGCACCAAATTGGCTAAATCAAAAATTTTGCAACAAGTTTGCGCGACGGTCTCGGCGAGCGAGTGAAGAATTACGCTGTCTTTCGAAGATGTTTTGTTTTTTGTAGGGTTCCGTGTAGGTTATATTTAACATCAATTATAG